>CAUYLG010061539.1:0-15204 GCA_963573385.1 Cacajao melanocephalus | reverse complement strand
ATCCTGGTCAACATGGTGAAACCCCATCTCTACTAAAAATACAAAAATTAGCTGGGCATGGTGGTGCACACCTGTAGTCCCAGGTACTCGGGAGGCTCAGGCAGGAGAATCACTTAAACCCAGGAAGTGGAGCTTGCAGTGAGCCAAGATCATGCCATTGTACCCTAGCTTGGGCAACAGTGTGAGACTCTGTCTCAAAAAAAAAAAAAGAAAAATGATTTGACAACCTTACCAAAGAATTTTTACCTGTCACATTGAATTGCCTTATTCTTTAATTCAAAAAATATTTATCAACCTTTAGAAGCCTTGAGTTGGTAACACTCTGTACAGTAAATTTCACACCAGTGAGCTTTCTGTGGGCGGTCAGCACTATTGGTTATATTCTTATTCTCCTTAGTGATTTTTCCTGCTCACAGTCTGATTTGAGTTAGTCTTGATTTCTTTCAGAACGTGGGCCTGTGAACTTGGCTGGTTTTCTTAGCCAAGTGAATAGTGGAGCATGGATGGAGGTATGTGGCAGAACAGTCACAGTGGTGGTCACCCAGCCCGAAAGTGAGAGGCGCTCGGGAGGTGCTTTGCTGCCTGGTTCCATTAATGCATTTAATCACAGGTGATCCAAGGCTTTCAGAACACTGGGCAATTCTTCACAAGCTCCTTGAGGGCAGAAGTAGTGTGTTCCTCACCTAGGTATCCATGTGGGCACCACAGCCTTCTCCCCACTGCTATATGCCTCAGGTGGTGCTGGGACCTGGGAGACACTCAAATGTTCATTGAACTGGATTCAACAAACATGCTTAAATGAAGTCCTTTTGACTTACAACTTGGTGTTAGTCTGTCACATGTTCCTCAAAGTCCCGTAAAGTGGATGTACATTCTTATTGACATGTGTGGGTTCAGTTGACAGGCGGGTCGAGTCCGAAGAATCCGGAGATGAAGAAGGGAAGAAGCACAGCAGCGGCATCGTGGCCGACCTCAGTGAACAGAGCCTGAAGGACGGGGAGGAGCGGGGGGAGGAGGACCCAGAAGGTATGAGGCTCAGCTCCCTCAGGACGTCTGGTGGTTGGGAGGTGTGGGCTGTGCTGCACGTGCCCTGTCTCTGGGTTGGGGGCTTGTCGGTCTGGGGAAGGGCTGTTGTATTCCTTAGGGGCCCTCAGGGCAGGTGGATGTGCTCTCTGAGGCACTCCCTCGGCAGGCTGACTCATTGATAGCATTTGCAAAAAGCATGGTTTTTTTTCCAGTTCCACTGAAGGCAAATCCTAGCACGAATATGGACACTGGTGTGCCATTGGAGACAGAACCAGGACATTGTTTTTTTAACCATATGTTTAGGAAATGAGATTTGAAATAAACATTATGGCTGACTGCTATGCTTTTATGTCCTACCATAGCAATAGAAACCTTTAATCTCTGAGAGAAGTCATTTCTGAGTCCTGCCTTACCATTTTTATAGGCCTGAGGATTGACTTCTAAAGTGCCTAGATTGTGGCCGGGCACAGTGGCTCACACCTATAATCCCAGCACTTTGGGAGGCCAAGGCGGGTGGATCATTTGAGGTCAGGAATTCGAAACTAGCCTGGCCAACATGGTAAAACCCTGTATCTACTAAAAATACCAAAAAAAAAAAAATTAGCCAGGCATGATGACGTGCGCCTGTCGTCCCAACTACTCAGGAGGCTGAGGCAGGAGAATTGCTTGAACTCAGGAGGTGGAGGTTCTGGTGAGCCGAGATCGTGCCATGGCACCCCAGCCTGGACAACAAAAGGGAAACTCCATCTCAAAAAAAAAGCAGGTTTCTAATCTGGTGCGGTGGCTCACACCTGTAATCCCAGCACTTTGGGAGGCTGAGGCAGCCAGATCACGAGGTCAGAAGTTGGAGACCAGCCTGATCTACACAGTGAAACTCCGTCTCTACTAAAAATACAAAATTAGCCAGGCGTGGTGGCATGCGCCTGTAATCCCAGCTACTCAGGAGGCTGAGGCAGGAGAATCACTTGAACTTGGAAGGTGGAGGTTGCAACGAGCCAAGATTGTGCCACTGCACTCCAGCCAGGGTGACAGAGCGAGACTCCATCTCAAAAAAAAAAAAAAAAAAAAAAACAAGCTTCTACTTTAATTTTCTTTTTTTTTTAAATTATATTTATTATTGTTCTGTCCTTCTAGAGATTTTTTTTAAGAAGCAAGTTTCTAAACAGTATTCATGTATGTACTTTTACCTGCTAAAGAAAACACATCAATCGGAGTCTGTCCAAACAGCAGGTCTAAGAAGGATCTATACATTCTGCATTTTCCACACTTGTATACAAGAAACAAACCTAATTTTTAAAATAACATTGTGCTCTCTGTGCCAGCAAAGATGATTGGTAACTATGGCAACCTACTTTTAAGGCAAAAGGAGACGACCACAGAAGTACCAGTCACACTTACTTTTTTGGCACTTCGGAGCTGATATTCTGGAAGTGATGTGGGTGGAATGCAGTGCATGGGAGTGATAGATGGAAGCTTCCGTTATCGCCTGACTTAGTCACAGATAGTGGAGTGGTAGGAGCCCCCGCTATCCTCAGATGGGTGCTACTGAGACATCGGGTGCTTATGGAGGATTGAGAGTTGGCAGAGCAAGTGCTGTGTGCTTTCTTTCCCTGGCTCACTAGCACAGGCTAATGATGTCGTCATGTTCTCTAAGTGCACTGGTGCAGTAATGCGTTATAGATGAGGACAATGAGACTGCTGCTTGTCCAGGGGCATGCAGCTACAAGGCAGACCAGCTGGCCTGGCCTGGAAAAATCCAAGTTTTTTTCTTCCAGATGACTAGCTGATTATGAATTTTCTGGGAATATGCATTTCTAGTCCTTAGAGAAGCCAAGACTTGCTCCTACCTATGTTTATGTAAGTCTTTTTTTTTTTGGAGACAAAGTTTCGCTCTGTCACTCAGGCTAGAGTGTAGTGGTGCGATCCTGGCTCACTGCAACCTCCAGCTCCCAGGTTCAAGTGATTGTCCTGCCTCAGCCTCCCAAGTAGCTGGGATTACAGGCGCCTGCCACCATGCCTGGCTAAGTTTTGCATTTTTAGTAGAGATGGCGTTTCACCATGTTAGCCAGGCTAGTCTAGAACTCCTGACCTCAGGCGATCTGCCCACCTCGGCCTCCCAAAGTGCTGGGATTATAAGCGTGAGCCATTGCGTAGGGCTATGTAAGTCTTAAATTCAATTAAAACAAATGTAATCATGTCAACTGTTACCTTCTACCTATTTTCTCTAAATCATTTTTTAAATATGATGAATATATAATATACTCAGAAGGGTGTTCTAGGCTGGAAACCTTGTTTCAGAGGTTAGCTGACATTCTGAGTGGTGGGTGGCCAACCCATGCTGGATGCATTACAAACAAGACCCCTTAAAGCCATGTGGCCATGTGTCCTGAGGACACACACAACCCATTTCCCTGCTGGCCCAGCATAACTGGCCTTCTGCTCTCAAAGGGTCCTGGTTCAGATGACATGACCTGGGCACCCTGCCTTAATTGGAGCGCCTCTTCCAGTGCAACTTCCAGAGCTCATAAACAGTGACTTGACACTGTCTTTTGAGGGGATTTGTATCCTATCTCTTGGTTTCCCCCAGTTCCTTTTCATTCTTAGGTTAGTTGATATCTTGTAAAGTTATGGATAAACTATAGTAAACATTATTGTTTTTAACTAGCCACGGTTGATCGTTATAGAAAAAGCATAGTGGAAAAACTGTGAAGTGAATTCAGCCATGTGGGACCATTACTTTGTTAAGCTGGTCTGATGTCAAGTGCTCCTCCCAGAAGCCTGCTGGTGAGGTGCGGAGCCAGGCTGGAGGAGCCAGCCTTGGCATGCAGTCCAGAGCTGTGTGAGGTCACTCCCCTGCAGAGGCAAGTGCACATTTGCTCTAGGAAAGAGGTGTAGTAAGAGCCCCGACAGCCCTGTGAAGTAGTGACAATGACTAGTTTACAGGAGGTACAGGAGAAAGCATCCTACAGGTAGAATTCACGGGATCCAGACTGGGAGAAGCACTGTAAGTCAAACAGCTTGTTTTCCTGCAACAGAACACTGCAAGGGGAAAAATAAATTGAAGAAAAATGCCAGCCTAAGTGCAGTGGCTCATGCCTATAATCCTAGTACTTTGGGAGGCCAAGGTGGGAGGATCACTTGAGGCTAGAGGTTCTAGACCAGCCTGGGCAACATAGCAAGACCCTGGCTGTACAAAACATGGTTTTAAAAAATTAGCTGGGCATGGTGGCACACAACCTGTACTCTCAGCTTCCTGGGAGCCTAAGACAGGGATCACTTGAGCCCACAAGTTCAAGGCTACAGTGAGCTATGATCACACCACTATACTCCAGCCTGAGCTGCAGAGTGAGGCCCTGTCTCTTAAAAAAAATTCAAATTTAAAAACATTTTTAAAAAGAAGAATACCATCTAGTCACAACATACAGCCTTATTTGGGTCATAATGCGAGTAAACTAGGGAAGAAATGTTATGACAGTTGAAGGAATGGGAACACTGACAACAGTTGGCGATATTAAGGAATTACTGTTAGTATTCTTAGTGTCTTAAGGGGTATGGGTGTGTGTGTGTGTGGGTCTGCATGAGTATGTGTATGTCACTGTTGTGCATGTGTGTGTCTGTTTCTTTGTACGTCTGTGTGTGTGTGCATCTGTGTATGTCTTAGTCCTTTTCAGCACATATGCTGAAATAGGTTCCAATGAAATGAAATGAGGAAGTGCTACATAGGGAGGCTGTCCCCCCCAGCAGAAAGAGCAGCTCTCTCCCCTCCTCTGCACAGAGGAGGTGGCTCCGCGGTGGCGAGTCCTCGTGAAATTCAGTGGGCTTCTCTGCTGGAGTGAGTTCACCAGTCTCCCCGTTGAGAAGTATGTTTAAATTATTCAGTGAGCCTCTTTGATCCTATCTGTTGAACTGTGTTTTGTTTTGTTTTGCTCTTTACAGAGAGAAGTGTTTGTAGATGCTGGGCCACCTTCCAAAGCAATAAAAGGCCCATCCTTGAGCATCTGATGTGCCCAGCATGGTCTAGATTCTAATGGCCTAGTTTGTTGCCACAAACGAAAAGGGAGAACATGTGTAGGAGGCAGGCTGCTGCCAGTTCCACAGCTCTTGAGAGTCATGGAAAGACAGTAGTGCTGTCCTGCCCACCTATACTCAGCCACTTCCTCCCCTCCTTCCCACCAGCAGTTTCAAAACACATTTCCTTTCTCAGGAAGTTCAAAGGCACAGATGGATGTTTGGAGACCTTTGCCAATATCTGAATTCAGGAAATTCAGGATGCTTAAAATGCCACTACTGTCAGAGCAGGGCCCAACCCTTCCACGTTCTCCAAGTCCTCAGCGAGCCTTCCCCTCAGCTCCTCCTTGGGGTCTGAGCTGGCTCTGGGCACCAAACAGCCCCAGATCTCAGCCAGAGGCAGCTCTTCACCAATGATTCCTGTCAACAGGGTTCTCAACAAGCCTCTTTTTCTTATTTTTTTCAGAAGAACACGAGCTGCCTGTGGACATGGAAACCATCAACCTGGACAGAGATGCAGAGGTAATGCTGCCTGCTCAGCCCAGCATTGGGGTGGGGGGTGGGGGGCGCAGTGACAGACCACCCTGTTAGGTTATCTTGTATGAGATTAGAAAGTTAGTTCCCTGGTTCATGTTGTTTTTCACGGCAGTGATTGTTATCTCACGTCTGTTCGACCCTTGAGGATGGTGTGGCAGATGAGATGCCTTTGACTCATACATTGTCTGGGTCTGGTGATTACATCATACATGGCAGTCCCGACGGCCCCAGGCTGTGTAAGACTGGTCGCTGGGCCTCCTGAGCCCACAGTGTGTCTCTGATGGGGACGGGATGGGGTGCATCTCCTCAGAGCCTGGGCATATGTTTTGTGCATACAGGATCTAGGGAATGAGAAAAAGATGCCATGTGCCAATCATTTTGAGGGTCGGTTTTGCATAAAACTAAGTGTAAGTCACCACTAAACCAAAGAGCCTCCACAGCACACCTTGTCACTGACATCTGTCTGCTGCAGACCCACCTGGCACTACCTCCCCCACTGCTGCCCACTGCCAGGCCTCTTTTGATCGCTCCTCTTCTAGGACACAGGTCTCCAGCCACTTTGCTATAGCTGAGTACAGATTTCTGCTTTGTTTCAGGATGTTGATTTGAATCACTATCGCATTGGGAAGATTGAAGGATTTGAGGTACTGAAGAAAGTGAAGGTGAGAGGAACTGTCACGAGGGAACTATGACACTCACCTGTGGGATGTGGATGAGTCCCGAATCGAGCAATCAGTCCTAAGTTGTGGTCCTTGTCCCAGCCTGTGGGAGGCGGGGCTGCCTCCACCTTGTGGAAGCCTTTCTCTACTGGGAGCATAGTGGGTGTGAGATAGCAGTCAAGGGACTTGAGTCACAGCCCTGCGGTTAGCTCTGCTGAGCTCAGGCAGCCAGGGAATCCTGACTCTGGCCTGCCTCATTTCTGCGCCTGTGTTCAATTAAGCCCTCACCGAATTTTACGGCCCTCAGTGCATCTCATTTGAATTTGTTTCTCAAAATTGAGCCCACCAAGGGCTCTTAGGCTCTGCCAAGAGTGGCAGATATCCACGCCCCAGGCCAACGCCTCCCTCCCTAACTAGGCCTCTTGGTGTGGGGCCTGTCTCTGCTGCCTGCCTCCCCTTGGGTTCCTGTTCATCCTTAGGGTATGTGGAGGAATTCTAGCTTAGTGCCCTTGCCCACCTGCCTCCCGAAGGTCAGCGCCTTTCTAGGAAACGGAAGGAGAATAGAGACACGTCCTTCCACCAGAAACGCCGTCTTGTGTCCTCCAGCACCAGCTGAGGCCTTCTCATGGCCTCCCCCTTGCCTGTGTCAATTGTCCTTTTCCCATCCCCCAGACTCTCTGCCTCCGCCAAAATTTAATTAAATGCATTGAGAATCTGGAGGAGCTACAGAGTCTTCGAGAGCTGGATCTTTATGACAACCAGATCAAGAAGATTGAGAATCTGGAGGCGCTAACAGAGCTGGAGTGAGTCATGAGACCCATAGGAAAACATGGTGGGGAGGCCACTGGGTGGGGGGTGTCCAGTCTCTCCAGAGCCAACCCCCTGCTGGCTCTTGGCCCTTGAGAGGCTGCCTCTGCCACAGGGTCCTGCCCTGCATCCGAATCCCAGGCCTCTGCCTGCCATGTTCAGGAATCCAGAAGGCCAAGTCAGCTTCATGTGTGTCTTCACCTTCCTGGACAATCCTGACTTGGAAAGTAAATCTCCGGTGGGAAGGCTGCAGTGGGGACTTCTGGAAAGCCTCCATTCAGGAATGATACTGAGATCGGTAGAGGAGAATGTTAATCCAAAATTTCCTGTTGCCTTTTGAATTTTTTTTTTTAATAAAAAAGAAGTGACATTTCTAATATAAGGAGTCAGGTCCTTGGCCAGATGCAGTGGTGCACACCTGTAATTGCAGCACTTTGGGAGGCCACATTGGGAGGATTGCTTGAACCCAGAAGTTTGACATAGCCTGGGCAACATAACAAGACCCTGTCTACAAACATTAAAATTAAAAAGGAGCCAGACCCTAGTTATAGCTTTACCTGGATTTCTGCAAAAATTAAAATTAGAAAGGAGCCAGACCCTAGTTATAACTTTACCTGGATTTCTACAAAAATTAAAAAGGAGCCAGACCCTAGTCATAACTTTACCTGGATTTCTGCCCTTTGTTGCTCATTCATTTTTGTTTGTTTTGTTTCTAATTCAATACTTACCAGGTCCCCTCTGTGTGCAGAGCCTGGTGCGAAGTCTCGTCACCAGCACAAGTGTGAATGAAACATAGTTTCTGCCTCAGATACCATGCTGGGAGCCAGGGCATCAGGAACCTGTAGGCTGCTCCTGGCTTGCTCCAGGCTCCTGGGCAGCCTCCAAATCTCTCATGATAGCATCAGTGTGAGCCAGGCACTAGCAGGGGCACAGTCAGAGCCCCACCCCCGTGGTGACTGCAGTCCCCTGATGGGGGCACCACCTCTAAGGTGGTTGTGAGTTCTATACAACCTATGCTTGTGTAATTTTCTTTTCTTTTTTTTTTTTTTTTTGAGACAAAGTCTTGCTCTTGTTGCCCAGGCTGGAGTGCAATGGCACAATCTCGGCCCACCACAACCTCTGCCTACCTGGTTCAAGCGATTCTCCTGCCTCAGCTCCCAAGTAGCAGGGACTACAGGCATGTGCCACCACTCCCAGCTAATTTTGTATTTTTAGTAGAGACGGGGTTTCTCCATGTTGGTCAGGCTGGTCTAGAACTCCCAGCCTCAGGTGAGCCGCCCGCCTCGGCATCCCAAAGTGCTGGGATGACAGGTGTGAGCCACTGCGCCTGGCCACTCATGTAATTTTTTTTTTTATTAACTGTTTTGCTTGTTCTCAGGATTCTAGATATTTCTTTTAATCTACTGAGAAACATCGAAGGGGTTGACAAGTTGACACAACTGAAAAAACTCTTCTTGGTCAACAATAAAATCAGTAAAATTGAGAACTTGAGCAACTTACATCAACTACAGATGCTAGAGCTGGGATCTAACCGCATCCGGGTAGGTGCAGACAGCCCTGACCAGTATACTCAGGGAGAGGCAGCTGACGGGCTGTGTGTGGGCTCGGTGGGTGTATGTAGAGTGCATGGTGAGCTTAATTTTTCTTAGGATACTGTGATTTTTTTCGTGAACAGGGAAATTATTACTTTTAAAGAAATGCTAACTGGAAGTCAGTATCAGTAAGCCCTAACTGAGTGGTCTAGCCTTTCTTCTGCACATAGATTTCAGTTGCTCTTCATCCAAATCATGATCCTAAATCACACCATTCCTAGCTACACTCTGCCCGAGATGAACCAACCTACCCGAACGCCTTGCTTTTGAACCTACTCATGGTAATCTCTGGAGTGCTTCTTTGAGATGAAAGTTTGCCGAGCCCAGCGCCGTGGTCACTTGAAGTGAACTGATGTGCATGCCAGGGGCTCCAGAAAGTGTCCCAAAGGCAGTGCTAAGTTGGGCCCTCCTCCCTAGGCAGCTCATATTCCTGGGACACAGTCCCCAGCAGGATTAGATCTGTTCTCCAGGATCCATTTGACCTTGGAAACCTGGGACAAAATGGAAATAAGAGACTTTTGAAAGGTGATCTGGTGTTCCATAGAAGCAGGATCAAGCCTTCACCAGCTGACTCATCACCGCCGTCATGTGCTGGAGGGGAACCTAGGAGGACGTCCCAGAAGGACTGACATTGGGGGTGGATCTGCCAGGCAGAGAGGAGGGAGGGTTCTGGTGGGCAGGGAGGAGGACTTCGGTCAGCTAGAAGAGCATTGGAGCCCCATGCCTGGCTCCTAATCGGGGTCATGGCACAGAGCCTGTGCTTCCCCCAGCCTTGCTTAGTGGCTCTGGCAGGTGTTTCTGAGCACATCTGCCCCTGCCCTGTGTTCCCAGATGCCCCTCTGTTTGGCTTCTGGAAGTATTATAGCATGCTGTGTCTGTCCTGGGCTCTTGAGAGCTTGGACAGGAAACAAACCAGGGGAGGGTGGTTTTGGCAAGAGTCTCCTGACAGTTATTGTTATAGATCTCGTGGCCACAAATAGCAAAGCAGCACATTTAAGAGAGCAGCCCAGATGTCCGCATTTTGTCCAGTTTCTCACTATGAAACTTTCCAGGGGAACAGTGGCTCATCACAAATTAATGCCAGCTGCAGCATGTGAGGATGCCCCCACCCCCACCAAGTCCTGTGGTGGTGTGTGGATTAGCACACCGTCTTCCCTCCTGGAGTCCCCACCTGAGTAGCATGCACCTCATCTGGTTATTTTGTGTCTGCTGAAATAGTTAAAGAATGACTTGTTCTGAGGGAGAGTAAACTGACACAGGAGAGAAACTGAAGTCAAATCAATAAACAGTCACTAAACAGCCTGCTGTAGGCAAGTCACCGTGGGGAGGCCGGACAGGGCAGCGTGGCCACTGCCTCTGGAGGCTTATGGTTGAATAGAGGAGCACACCATCACAGCAAGGAAGAGCGGTGCAGGAGGGTGCAGAAACTGGGCAAGAGGGGCAGAGCGCTGTGGGGCAAGGGCCCCCCAGGAATCCTAAGTGAGGGCCCCAAGATTTCAAAGACTTGGGGTCGGAATGCCCCATACTTCACTTCTGTAGAGACCGAGGCTCTTGGTATGTTGATGTGTCAGCTCACAAGTTTAGAACTGGAAGGGACTTTGGAATCTTGGTCTGTGGGTTCTAAGACTGTTCCTCAGAACCCCAGAAAATCTGAGGTTGGGAGTGAGCTCAAGACAGTCTTGGACTCGCCACTGTTGCACTCTACCTTCAAGTAAGATTTCCACTGGAAACCTTAGCAGAGACAGCTCTGCCCCAATCCAGGCACCTGCCGGCTGCCTGGCACAGCCCGTCAACTGCAGCACTCACTGCTGTTCTGTCCTTTCCACAGGCAATTGAAAATATTGACACGTTAACCAATCTGGAGACTTTGTTTCTGGGGAAAAACAAAATTACTAAGCTTCAGAACCTGGATGCACTCACCAACCTGACGGTCCTCAGTATGCAGGTACGGAGCTCCTGCAGGCCCTGGCAGGGCAGCGCCGCTCCACGCAGCCTTACTTTCATCCGTCACTGCCTTCACAGCTGGCATTTTGTTTTACCATCAGTGCACCATTGAAACCTTGGATGCCACGGACGTTGTACACACATGTGCCAAGCAAAAACTTAATTCTGTTTTTTATTTATTTATTTATTTATTTATTACTTTTCTAGAGAAAGGGTCTTTATCTGTCACTCAGGCTAGAGTGCAGTGGTGCTGTCATAGCTCACTGCAGCCTCCAACTTCTGGGCTCAAGCCGACCTCCTACCTCAGCCTGCCAAGTAGGTAGGACTACAGGCATGTACTACCACGTTTGGCTAATATTTTGTGGGGAAGAGATGAGGTCTCACTGTGTTGCCTAGGCTGGTCTCTAACTCTTGATCTCAAGTGCTCTTCCTGCCTTGGCCACCCAAAATGCTGGGTTTACAGGCATGGGCCACTACTCTTGGTCTTTTTTTTTTTTTTTTTTAAAGAGACATCTCACTCTGTCATCCAGGCAGGAGTGCAGTGACAGGTGCAATCATAGCTCACTACAGCATCACACTCCTGGACTCAAGCAATCCTCCCTCAGCCTCCCAAGTAGCTGGGACTACAGGCACACACCACCATGCCTGGCTATTTTTTGTAGAGAAGGGGTTTCCCTATGTTGCCCAGGCTGATCTTACACTCCTGGCTCAAGCAAACCTCCTGCCTTGGCCTCCCAAAAAATGTCATTTTTAAGTGCCATGCCTCCCCTCCACCCAATAACAGTCCTAGATGGTTTTTAGCCAAAGGGGACTTCTGCAGAAGGTGGAGCTTATTCTAGATTTGAAAGTGTTTGGCTCAACTTCTTCCATTGCACAGAGAACATCAACCCTGTTAGACCTCTGCATTTGGGAGTTGGTAAGCACTTGAATGTGCCTATGCTCGTGTTTACCTTTTGTGTTGGAAGCAAATTAGCAGAGTTGGACCCTTGAAGTGAGATGGAACAGAGTGCTGTGGGGCAAGGCCCAGTGTGGTGGTAGCTGATCCCCTCGACGGACAGTGAGGGGCGTGTGAAAACCACTCTTAACCCTTGCTGAAGCAGAATTTTGCCTGGCTTCTTTTAAAAAGTTCCTGGCCTGGTGCATGGCTCATTCCTGAAATCCCAGCACTTTGGGAGATTGAGGCGGTCGGATCGCTTCAGCCCAGCAGTTCAAGACCAGCCTGGGTAACGTAGTGAGAGCCCATCTCTAAAAAATTAAAGATCTTTTTATAGAAAGTTATCAGGTCGGGCACAGTGGCTCACGCCTGTAATCTCAGCACTTTGGGAGGCCGAGGCGGGCAGGTGATCACAAGGTCAGGTGATCAAGACCATCCTGGCTAACACGGGGAAACCCTGTCTCTACTAAAAATACAAAAATTAGCCAGGCGTGGTGGCTCGTGCCTGTAGTCCCAGCTTGTTGGAAGGCTAAGACAGGAAAATCGCTTGAACCCATGAGGCAGAGATTGCAGGGACCCAAGATTGTGCCCTTGCACTCCACCCTGGTCAACAAGAGCAAAACTCCGTCTCAATAACAGCAACAAAAAGAAAATAATAATTAATTTACTTTAAAATATTCAGTAATTTTTTACACTTTGAAATTATTAATTCAGGTAAACCTTCACCAAGTATCTTTTAACAATTATTTTTTTTTTTTTGGTTTGTTTTTTGAGATGGAGTTTTGCTGTTGTCGCCCAGGCTGAAGTGCAGTGGTACAATCTCAGCTCACTGCAACCTCCACCTCCTGGGTTCAGGCGATTCTCCTGCCTTATCCTCCTGAGGAGCTGGGATTACAGGCATGCGCCACCATACCCAGCTATATTTTTGTATTTTTAATAGAAACAAGGTTTCACCATTTTGGCCAGGCTGGTCTCAAACTCCTGACCTCAGGTGATCTTCCTGCCTTGGCCTTCCAAAGTGTTGGAATTACAGGCGTGAGCCACCACACCTGGCCTAACAATGAATTCTTTATCTAAAAACATGTAATTCCCAGCCAGGCACAGTGGCTCACACCTATAATCCCAGCACTTTGGGAGACCGAGGCAGGCGGATCATCTGAGGTCAGGAGTTCGAGAGGAGCCTGACCAACATGGAGAAACCTTGTCTCTACTAAAAATACAAAATTAGCCAGGCGTGGTGGCACATGCCTGTAATCCTAGCTCCTTGGGAGGCTGAGGCAGGAGAATCACTTGAACCTGGGAGGCGGAGGTTGCAGTGAGCCAGGATCATGCCATTGCACTCCATCCTGGATGACAAGAGTGAAACTCCACCTCAAAAAAAAAAAAAAATGTGATTCCCATGCATGAATTTTAGCTCAATACAGCAGGCTCAAAATTTTGATCGTTTTTCTCTCTACCTGAGTCCATTCTAGCATGTTTTAAGTGAAATGCTCTACTCTTAGAATTCTTCAGGATTTCCTAAAAGCCGTTTCATCTCTCGTCCTCTGTGTTGCTCTGATGGCTGCATGCTGTCCCTCTTGCAGGGCAACCGGCTGACCAAGATCGAGGGTCTGCAGAACCTGGTGAACCTGCGGGAGCTGTACCTCAGCCACAACGGCATCGAGGTCATCGAGGGCCTGGAGAACAATGTAAGACACCCGCTGTCGGTCTGGGGCTGTGTGGGTGGTGGGCAACAGGCGGGCAGGCAGCTGGCCAGCCAGCACACACAGGCTTCTCGGGGCAGTGTCAGGAAGATGCCCTGCCTCCAGAGGTTTATCGGAGAGACCTTCCCATCCTGAAAACTGAGGGACCCCTCCTCATACTAAGAAATGCAGGAGCTGTGTGCCTGTCGGCCCTCTGCCCTGAGTGTGCCTTGAAGGGCTGATGCTTTCTGTGGAATTTCAGCACAGGCGTCTGTAGGCTCCCTCAATGGGACAGCATCCGCTGCACACCACCGTGCACTGCAGGCATTTTGCAAGATTTGAAAAAAACAAACCCAACCTGCTTATAAAGGGCCGTGTACTACAGAGGGTGACTGGTACTCTCTAGGCCACTGACCTTCTGCCGATGGCCCCACTGGCCTCAGCCCTACTTCCTAGCCCACAGAGGGCACAGGACCAGCTCTCAGTCCCAGCACCCCCTCTTCTTGGAGCATGAGCAGCTTCCTCCCCCCCTCCTCCCTGCCTGCTGTCCACACCTGCCCTCACCTGTCCACACTCCTCCCACCCTCCCCAGCCCTTCCCGCTCAGGCGCAGGCCGGCCTCACATACTGAGAGGAGGTGTGCCCACAGAGGCTCCACCCTTCTCAGAGGCCCCACCCTTCTCAGCTGCCTCCAGCTCACCCTGCTTTGCCCCAGTGCAGTGTTCAAGAGAAATAAAAGACTTTTTCTCATTCAATTTTACTTGTTATTTTCTGTTTTGTTAAATTGCCAGCAAATATAACTAGATTGGTCTATAAACATAGCGTTTCAATCTCATTAAAGGGCTTTGTGCCTCAACCCCAGGGCCTAGTTGCCATCAGGAAATTTCACCAACTCCTGCATAAAATTTTAGAAAAATTCAAATTTGCCTATGGAAAGTTTGGTCACCTTCCTCTGACTTTGCAGTGAAATTAAAAGCTTATAAAACCAGCATGCAAACCAAGTGTTCACCTGTGTGGTTTAGAGTGGTAAGTTGAGACATACCTGCGGTGGAACAGCACTGGGGACTGTGTGGAAGGGCCTGGGATTAGGGCCAGGTGGGATGCGCAGCAGGGAGCCCATGCTCAAGGGAGCCCAAGTGCCCTCCTGCACCCTGGCCACCTGAGGCGAGGCCCCGCAGTCACCACCAAGTGTCCACCGGGAGACAGACAATCTGCATCACGTTCAAATAAGCAGCCAGTCCAAGGAAAACTGGAAAGAAGGATAATTCAGAATTTTACCAGTGGAAGTGCTACACCGTGATCTTGGTTAAACACCAGATTATTATTCTTGGGCCTCTGAAACAAAACAGAAAAAAAAAATTGTTGCATTAAAGGTAATTACGTTATTGTAATCTTCATCATGATCAAATGTGACAGTCTTCCCTCTGCCATTTTTTCACTAGAGATCACATACTTTCTCCTAAGTTTTGTCTCTTAATTTATCTGGAATTTATTTTTACGGTGGGAAATAAGACAGTAAATATAGTTTTGTTACAGATGGGATGTTAGACAGTGGCCCTCGCCAGAGCCTCATGACTCCTGTCTTCCTCTGCAGTGTCTTCTCCAGCTCTGGGCTCTCTCCCGTTAGTCTGGAACATGCTTGCAGTGGTCCCTGACAGGTGTAACTTCTGTGCATTGTCATGCCCTTTGATGTGCCTGTTCTCACTCTGTTCCATCCTTTTTTTTTTTTTTTCTATTTTTGAAGCAGTTCTTACTAGTTTGCCTTTTTTTTTTTTTTTTTTTTTTTTTTTTTTTTTTTTGAGACAGAGTCTCACTCTGTCACCAGGCTGGAGTGCAGTGATGCGACCTCGGCTCACTGCAACCGCCACCTCCTGGGTTCAAGCAATTCTCCTGCCTCAGCCTCCCGAGTAGCTGGGACTACAGGCGCATGCCACCACGCCCAGCTAATTTTTTTGTATTTTTAGTAGAAATGGGGTTTCACCATGTTGGCCAGGATGGTCTCCATCTCTTGACCTC
>CAUYLG010061538.1:0-15946 GCA_963573385.1 Cacajao melanocephalus | reverse complement strand
TGGCTCCTCCGCCGGGAATCTCCTAGTCTGTGGGCAACAAAAATTCATCTGAAAGTGCGGCGTCCACTCGCTCTCTGCGCTTTCACTGGGAGCTACAATCCTGAGCTGTTGTTAATCGGCCATCTTGGATCTCTCTCCACAAGTTAGTTTTTAAGTAAGGAAGGGAAATGTAAATAGGGCCAGAAATAAACCACTGGATGAATTGAGGGAAGTTAGTAAGCTCTGAAGCTAATTGTTGCCATGAGTATATCTATTGCTCTTGGGTAACTTAGAGCTTAGGTTTCAATGACAGGCAAATGTATAGTACAAGAAACAAAACCTTGTCCCTTCAACCCAAGGGTTCCACATGAATCCTGAACTTAACAGAGAGTTAATCTCAGAAAAAGCGTGACCTGGAAAACAATTCTGTGCAGTATTAACATCACATAAGTAGTTTTAAAGGCAAAAATCCTAACATTGGTAATGAAAAAGGTAACAATATAATGATAAATCTTTTAATTTATCAGGAAAATGCAGTAACTCTAAACTTGCAAGCACCAAATAACATAGCTTCAAAATATACACAGTGATAGTTGACATCAAAATGAAATATTTCAACATGGAGCTCTCAATAACTATTAGACCAAGAAGACGAAATAATAGGTAAAAAAAATATGAAAGATTTAAACAACACAACCAATTAGCTATTGTTTAATGAATCAAATATATGTATAAAGCACATATGAAAAACTGTATACCCAAATTTTGTGGTATATATATTCTTTTGAAGCACACATTGAACATACTGTTTCATAAAGTCTCAAAAAATTCCAAAGAATCAGCAGTACACATACCAAAATTGCTTAGAATTAAAGTGCTTAACACCTAAATTGCTAAAATTTAGGTGCATTTAGAAGTCAACCAAACCAAAAGATGCTAAAATTGTTACCATTTTACATCTAAATCACTCATGGATCTAAGCAGATTTCAGAATAGAACTTAGAAAATATTCAGACTTGATTAATAATAAACAACATTTTATACTGTATAAAATGCAAAAATAACAAAAAATGCTCAAAAGGAAATCTATAATTTTGAATATTTATCTCAGAATGAAAGGTTAAAAATTAATTATTTATCCAACTTAAGAAGTCAGCAAAAAGCATAAAAAGTCTGAAAGTACATAAAGGAGGTAAAACTAAGAAAATAGTACAGTTAAGATTAGAAATTGATGAAATAGAAAATAAAATTACTGTATTAATAAAGCCAAAAATTCAGTTATTGAGGGGGATTGAGGGATGAGGGATGACAGAATTCTTGTAAGTTTTTACTACTTCCATTTATCTTATGCTAGATGTCCTGGACCTCTCTTTAAAACAAAAATAAATAATTATTTTAAGTATTGGAAAAAAAGGAACCAAACCATCATCATAAGTAGACGACATAATTATCTACAGGAAAAACTCAAAAGACCAACCTTAAAATTAATAAGAAAATTTAGCAAGTTGCCTGTATAAATAAAGTACATCATGATCAAAGATAGATAGATTTAATACTGTAAAGTTGTCAAGTTTGTGCAAATCAATTTATACCTTCAATGCAAATTTAATCATAACCTCAACAAGATTTTTTGTAGATTATGGTATTTTTAAAATGTATCCAGGAAAGAAAAATGAAAAATACAGTCAGGGAATTCTTAAAACAAGGCAAAGTAAGAGGAATTGCTCGACTGGATGCCAAAACTTATGATAAAGCTACAGTAGTTAAGTGTCTGATATTGGGAATAGAATATACCAACAAAAGAGAGCTAAGAGGTAGACTCATGCTGATACAGAAATATGACATAAAATGGGGAAAGTGACACATTGTACAATCAATGATAACAGAATAGTTTGCAATTTTAAAAAAGAATTTGTTCCTCACATCACATTATACACAAAAATCAATTCCAGATGGGTTAAAATATTAAATGCTGAAGATAATTTTTTAAATTTTTATAGGAAATTGTAGGATATTTTTATGACTTCTGGGGAGTGAAAAATTTTTGTAAGACAAAACACTTAGTGAAACTAGTGTTTACTTAATTGCCCTTAAAATTTAGAAGTACTGTTGAGCAAAAGAAAGAAAAAACTTTTATTATTGATTACAAATAAACACAAAATAGCCACCAATTGGGTGTGCAAAATTTGCACATGCATAACTGAAAAATTATATCAATCTACATATATAAAGAACTTCTAAAATTCACTAAGAAAAGGCAAACTACCTAATAAAAAAATTCGACAAAAATACAAACCCATATATCTCACAGACGAGAAAACAGATGGCTAGCAACAAATAAAAATATATCTACCTACATTAAATTTCAGAGAAATTAAAACTAAACCACAACAAGGTGCTACTTATACCTACCCTAATGACAAAAATAAATGTCTTGAAAAATCAAGTGTTGGCCAGCATACAGAGTAATGAGGACTCTTAAACACTGCAAGAAAAACTTACATTTTTATGTAGATACTTGGAAATAACTTGGCATTAACTAGTAAAGTTGGAAATAAGCATGTGTTAAAACCCAGAAATTTTACTTTTAGGTATAAACTTTAATACAACTCTTGGTCATGTGGATTGAGGACATGTACAATAATCTCATAGAAACATCATAATAGTAAAAAATATTCTTTTTAAACAAATGACCATTGTTAGGAAAATTTACAAATAAATTGCTATATATTCATAAAACACTTTTCTATACAAATTTCAAGTAAACTCCACCTATAAGCAACAGTATAAATATTAAAGCATAGTGTCAAGTGAAAAAAAGTCAAGTTGCTGAAAGCATAGATAAATTAGAATAGCATTTTTATAGATTTAAAAACCAGGTAAAGCTAAACATTATATTGTTTGGGAACACATATAAAGAACAACAAGAAAATAACACAAAATTTAGAATAGTAATTAACTCTGGAGGAGTGAGGGGGCACTGGAATGCTTGTAAATAAGCTCAAAGTGAAATTAACAGCAAGTAATCATGAGTTTTATTTCTTAATCAGAATACTGGGTTCATAAATATTAATTTTATAATTCTGCTACAAATATACACTGTTCATAACTCAAATTTTAAATGTTGTGAAGTTGAAAGCCAGTGTTTGATTATTTGTAAATGGTAGGGAAGAGGAAAGAATGAAAACTCAGCTCCACGTTGCTGTTTTTTTGTTGTTGTTTTTTGAGATGGAATCTCACTCTGTCACCCAGGCTGGAGTGCAGTGGTGCAATCTCAGTTCATTGCAACCTCCACCTCCCAGGTTCAAGCGATTCTCCTGCCTCAGTCTCCTGAGTAGCTGGGGCTACAGGTGCGCACCACGACGTCCGGCTAATTTTTGTATTTTTAATAGAGACGAGGTTTCACCATGTTGATCTGACTGGTCTCAAACTCCTGACCTTGTGATCTGCCCCCCTCAGCCTCCCAAACTGCTGGGATTACAGGCGTGAGCCACAGCGCCTGGCCAGTGTTTTTATTTAATGAGAGAAAGAAGACAATCTGTTAAGAATGAGTGTGGGTAGATGAGAGGGCAGATGGTGGTGCATACAGTTTTCAACTGTTCAGATTCAGATAACTGAGGTACATCTTAGTAAATGTTGGGGAATCCATTGTAACGTAGGACTGAATATGGCAAGAGAGCTCTGGGCCTTAAGTTCTGGGAATCATTGACATATAAATTATCTGAGGCCTTAGGAATGATTGAAATTACCTGGTAGTGGGGACAGAGATTGAATAGTAAAGAGAAGAGAAAGAGTTGGTATACACCTTTATTAATGTTACAAGTTGGATGTTCCAGTGAGCTTTCATCTCAGGAGGTTAAAGATCAGTAAATGTAGGCCCTGGAACTGAAATTTATATGCAATAATTATGCACGTCCTTCTTTGAGTTCCAGAATACAAGTGATGAAGAGAGATTTACTACAAGGACAGGAATCAGTAATTTCTAGTTTCAGACTGGCTGCCAGAAAGCCTTTGATGGCAAATGATTATCTTTCAATAAGTTTCTTAAAACTAGAACCCAGAGATTTCTGAAATGTTCCACTTTCACTCCCTTGCTGGCCTTAATGAAACAGTCATATTGCGAACCACCTATGAAGAGGCCCATGTGCAAAGCACTGCAGGTAGCCTGTAGGAACTGTGAGCCTCAGCCATATAGCCACAGGGAAATGAATTCTGCCAAAATGGGAATGAGTTTGGAAGCCAATTCATCCCATCTTCCAGATGAGACCCCAGACCTGTTGACATCTTGACTGAAACTTTATGAGATCTCAAGAAGAGCAAGCTAAGCCTGGCCCCAACTGCTGTTCCATAGAAACTGTGAGATGATAAATGTATGTTGTTTTAAGGTTCTAAACTTGTGTTTTAAGGTTCTAAATATGCAGCAATAGACAGCACATATAATATTGTGTATGTGTTGTATGTATGTTGGATATATTCATCGGGATATACCTGGGCAATGAGGAAAACAAAGGAAAATATGGCAGCACATTTTTCTAGTGGGACTTTTCCTGAAAGTTTTGTCATCAGGAGGAGCTGTCTTTCTCTCAAAGAGTACATGATGTGTAGAAGTTGGAAGCACTTATCCAGGTAAATAATTGAGTCAGAAACATCAGTTTCTTGATGGACCAAGGAAGAGTGCAGAGCTTTGCTTGCAGATTGACTATTCTCTGAGCTTTCAATTTGATCATTTTGGGTTTCTGCCCCTAACTTACACGTATCTCTCTTCTAAGATATGCATTCATAGGTTGTATTAGCCTTTGCCAAAGGCAGCACACTTCTGGTTGAAGTGTTATTTACAATGAGTTACATTTTCCACCAGTTAAATGCTAGAAAATCCAAAGATGGACAGTTAGGTAAGCACAATTAGCTCACTTTTTCTGTGCATGTGGCATTATTGTTTGGTTGCGTTTACCAAGTGGTTCGAATTTGCAACTTAATGAAACTCTGGAAGGCTTTGCGAAGTACACAGGGAAACAAAACTATTTGCTAGTATTGTGAATTCTTTAACATTAAATTGTATTTAATAATTGTCACCAAAAAACTATATCAGGTGCAAAAGAATATAAACCTACACCTCACAAATTCTTAGTAAAAGAAATTCGCTGAATGAAATATCGGGTCTCTTAAATTCCTCTCTTTTTCATGTGTTTCATTGATACTACAAAGATCTCACTGAAGGTCATTCATTCTTTTTGAGGTCTCTATTGCAGCAGTGATCCTAGCCACATCTTTGATTTAGAACATCAAAATGTCATAATTGATATCAAACTCATGAACACCAGATCAGAGCATTGGAGCAATATTTGATGCCACATCAAATATACTTACTTGTTTTTTTCTTTGTGTGTTCTTAGTGTTCTTGGCTCTCTTTGTCTCTTTAACCACTTTCCTCATAAGGGATCAAACTTGGGGATCTTCACATATTGACAGTGGAGAATATATCTACAGGCTGAAATACACTAGACAGAGAGAAGGAGCTGATGTTACTAAAAAGGAAACCTCTAGTGCTGATCTTTACAAGGTGGTAGCAGCTCGTTGGTTGATCCCTTAGGTGAGAATGATATAAAAATTAGGAAAGCATGATGTGATGCTGAAAAGAAAGTTTAACTGGAGAGGTTAAGTTAGAGGAGTAATAGAAAGACAAGAGAATGAGAATATGTACTGAGAAAACAAAAAAGAACAACTCAGAGAAATAAATGTAGAAGGGTTATATTGGCAAATGAAGTTGGGAACTGCCCATCACATATGACAGGTGGGGAAAGCATCAGACCTTGAAGGGAGCAGAATCCCTTTGAACTGCTTATAGTTGGTGACCTCACAGGCTGGTAAAATCAGGAGACAGCCTCAGCTTTGACACAGCTGCTCTCTGGCATTATTAATGGCATGACAGTGGATCTGGGAATTGGTAAAATAGTAACAGCTAAAACAACAGTTTAAAAAATAGGAGTAAATCTCCAAGTCATTAAGCCTATCTATGAATTATGCACGAAAAGTACCTTCTTTCTAAAAGTAAAGAGTAGGCAAAAATCTTCAGCTCACATCAATCTCAAAAATTCAGTCTTTAGTTCACTTTTTAAAAATTTAAAATAATAGTTCCAAATTTGTTGAGTTCTAATTGACAAATAAAAATTGTGTGTATTTCTGGTGTATTTGTGATTTTTTGATACACTGTGAAATTATTACCACAATCAATTTGCATATCCATCACCTCACATAGTTATCTTGTTTCATTTTAATTTTTTGTGGCAAGAACATTTAAAATCTATCTCTCGGCAAATTTCAAGTACACAATACAGTACTATTAACTACAGTCACCATACTGTATGTTAGAGCTCCAGAAAATTTACTTTAAACCCAGAGTAGTCTGAATATCAGTCTTATTCTTTAGAACCACTTTGGGATTCAGCTCAATTTCCTCTAAGCCTTGCTTCCCACCTGCATAAGGGGACTCTGGAAAGATGAGAAAAGTTGTACTACGAGGCGTTCAGTTGTCTAAGTACTAAAAAATCCTCTCTCATCCTAGTTATCTGTTACTTACAGTTATATCATATGAATATTATGCCTTAAGGAAAAAAGAATTGAGAAGAGTATGCTGCCTATTGAATGCTAAAACTCAATCCACCATAAAACTCCCCGCATCCTTCAAAAAAGACAGGAATGGGCTACCGCAGTGCTAGGAAAATTATTCCAGAGATGAATGCACCTAAAATCCTAGTGTGTCTAACAATCATCTTTGTTAGAACAAAGACCTGGCCTCTGTGCCTAGAGAATCTAACAGGTTCTCAGGTCATGCTCATGCCAGTTCATGGACCACTTATTGAGAAGCAGTATGACAGACAATTTTTCCTCTTCAGTGGAATCCTTTCCTAGGAGAGCTGTCTGAGCTTGGCTTCTTCCAACCTTCAGTGTGTACCATGATGACTTTTACCAGCGCAATGGGTTGAGGAGTCACCAACGCCATCTCCACAGGGGTTCTCTCCTATACCACTATCTCTCAGGGCTGTTACTACATTTTTATTCAGGAAAACAACAATATCCACACAGAACTTTGAATATTCCTCTCTCCAAAAAGGAAGCAGACACTGAGGCATTCGCTTATTTAAGGTGAGCTGTTGGGGCTCAGCAACATTCAAGTTGTTTTGCCACCACGTCAATACCTCCTCACTTGGCAGAGATCTCCAATGTTGGTTTCTTCTTAACCGTCCCACACCAGTCAAACGCTCATTGTGAGGCTTGGCTAGATATAACTCAACTGGGTTCATGGGTGATTTTGTGTGTCTCACTCTTTCTAAACACAACCCAGTAGACACGTGGCTTGATGTTACTTTAAGTGCTTTCCTAGCTGGAGGTTCTAAGCTGGTTCTTTCAAATTTTCCCCACATTTCTGAGGGAATTAAAAGGGGTACTAGTACTGATAGATACCAAGCATTATACTACTCCCTTATTTATCTTATTTAATTTTCACAATAGCCCTTATGAAACAGGTATTGTCATTCTCATTTTATTAATCCTGTAACTAAGATACAGAGAGATTAAGTCACTTCATGAAATTGCGTGGCTCAAAAGCAGATAAACTGAGACTTGAATCTCATTTCTCACTGTTTAGCTACATAATTTGTCCCATTTTCTGAATTGCTTTAAGTTGCAAATTACCCCATGGTCATTATAGTTATACTTCAAACATCTTTTCAATCTTAAAAGGTAAGACATCTCCCAATTTATGTTTGATAATCACTTTATTCTATCCTAAACCCAGAGCCCGAAGAAGCCAATATTGCCTTTCTTATTCATTATCTCTTATTGCTCAATGGCAATCTAAAGAAACTACAGATGAAAAATGTCTCTATTTCCCACAAGAGTGGGTCAACAGTTCATTTCTTCCATGCTAGAAAGAGTTATCACCATACTCCTTAATTTATTTAAAATATTTCCTAAAAATACATAGTAAGAACTATCTAAGACACCATTTCATATGTTAAAGCCAAATTTATTCTATTTAGAAAAAAAAATTCTTTTAAAATGCTTCATAAAAATCTGGCATCTTTAGCCCATAATATAATTTTAAGAGAAGTATGTGTTTCCTCCCCTTTTTGTGAAAAGGTTGGGATTTTTCAACACTGTTACAAATTAGCACACCCTCGCAAGAAGATTGAGGCTGGAACTTTTCATATTCTCAGGAGTCTCCAGTTTCTTAATCTATTCATAAAGTCAGCAGAACTTCATTGAACTACTGTGTGTTCAGCATAAAGGACACATCAGTGAACAAAACTGACCAGATGTTAATTCCACTTTTATGAAATCTGAAGGCATGTGACTATCACTGAGTCTTCTTAAGTTTTTCACATTAATTGTAGTAATAAAACATCTAAAGAAATTTTATGAAAATTTTGAATTTAAATAAAAATGTTAATAAGGCCAATGCACTGATCCATAACAATATTGCCTTTTTAGCATCATAAATTTATATGTTAATTATGCAATTCAATCACAAAACTAAGTTTTTCGTGGCATTTTCCTTTTCTCTGGGGAAGAGTTTCAAGTGCCACATAATAGTCATAATATTAAATCCAGTAACATTAGTAGGAAGGATGAACTGTTAATCATTTTATATTGTGCAACGTCTACTTTTGACTTACTTATTAGAACAACTTCAGAAATCAAGGTAAATATTATTATATTGCTTACCTTTAGGTATCTTTAACTATACCGAGTTTCTACAAGAAAGAGTTTTGATCATTACTGCAAAGTTAACTGTCTTCCTACACAAGCTGTTTTGGTGGATTTGTCTCTGGGTTTCAAGTAGCATCCTAGTTGCCTTCTGAACACACCTCCATCTTTCACCCTTGTGCAGACAGAAAAAAATCGTCAATCTGGTGACTAATCAGAGGGTCAACTGTGTTTCATGAAGACCTTATAAAGAGGCACTTAAGGTTGTAGTGACTTTTTAAACAGAATAATCAGGGAAGACAGGGTACAAACAGAACATTCTACAAGTGCACCAAATATCATAGGGATAAGAAAAATGAAAATTGGTAAACTAAAGATGTTCATTAAAATACTTACCGGGATTATAAAGTTTAAATGAGAACTACAAAGAACACATAAAGATACTTTTGATTCTCTTAGACTAGATAAGAATTACACATTTCTTTAAATAAGAAGTTTATTTCTCTAGAGCAATGAAAAGAAAGAAACAAATTGAACATCTTTATAGCTATAAAGTTAACCTGATTCTCCTTAAAATTTCACTGATTTCTATCATTGGGCTTAATACAGGGATTTGTATACACCGAAAGTGATGGATGTGTACTATTACTTATCACCTATGAAGTAGGGGTACAGGATGACATTGCCCATGTTTTAGTGGAGGAAAGCCAATTTCTGCTTCACTTCATCAGGAAGGAAAAGAGTAAGAGGATTGCCTTCAGTTTCTCTACTTGCTCTCTTCTCCCCTCTCAGCTGGAAGCGGTGCAACTTACCTGAGGGGTAAATTTGAAAGAAAAAGCTCAGTGTGCTTGCCATAGGCACTGGTGGCGTTTTTCAGAGTTAAACTGCCTGCAAGATGCATGTGTTCTTTCTTGCTCTCCTCATTACGATTAAGCCCCTGAGAGCAGCCTATATCCCAATGGAGGCATTCGTTGTTATCCATTCAAATCTGATTAATTTAGAAGATTAATAGGTAAATCATTTGGTCACACATAAAAAGCCATTCTCTATAATAACATTTGTCAGAAACAAAGTTACAATTTTGAGTTCCACTTGTCAGTTCTTAATCAGTTGCAAACTCGGAAGTAAGGGGACAAAAATGGGTGTCATTTACTAGACTCCTAAATCACTTACATTACTTAAATACTCAATTTGTTGGCATTAGAAGAGTCCATTTTTAAAAGAATTATGAATAGTTTTTAGGCAACCTTAAGCATAAAATTCAGTAAATGATCTGGGCTTAGGAAAAGGATGTAAAAATAACTATACTTATATAGAAATGTAAGTTTAGTGTAAATATTATTAATATGTAAGTACTACAGATACAAATAGAGAGAATAGGAAATGACAGCTTTTCAATGTCCCTTTCAATGCCATTATCAAATTTCTCAAGAATTGACACATTAAGCATATCAAGCAAAATTAATCAAATTTTTGAAAATTCATATTATTGCTAGAGAAACACACCAAGTTTTAAATTGTTTTACCATACTTCCTTTTGGTTTTTGATTATTGTTGTTTAAGTGTTTCACTATAATCATTAGATTCATAAATTATTTTTCCTTCTACCAGGTAAAAAATTGTGTGTGCATGTGTTTGTATGTGTGTAAAATATGTGTGCATACACACATACACATGCAAACACACATATAAATATGAATATAAACTAGAATTTGTAATTAAATTATGTAAGGGTTATTTGCTGGTGAGATCTTTCTCTGGACAAGCATGCTCTCTAACCTCTATATTAGTTGAACAGGGATTCCTTGGGTGGATTTTAAAGTTTAACTTCACACTGACTAGAAGCAGAAATATAAGCAAAGTAATCATCACATAACAAACATTTCCTTCCTCATCACCCCAAAACTAGTGTTCCTCATAGCCCTTAAGAACAAATTTTTAGTGTTTCCTCATATGCATTTATTCAAAAAAAATTTTATCTACACATACACTCATATGTATTATGTTTTGTTGTTGCACTCTCTGACTTGCATCTTCACACGCACATATACACCCAGGGTGACAATGCTCCTTTTTCTTTGGTAAGCGGCATTTAAAATCACAAACCACTATGAGGGAGCTAATCCATTAAGTACCAATCATTTGTATATAATGCTTTGTTTTGCAAATGAGATTTTATGTATAAAAGTAAAAAATAATCCTTAGTCTATGGCTTCTTGTCCAACTAAACTTTTGAATTTCAAACAGGTTAAAATGAAAGTATGTTTCTCTTCTCTATCTTCTTCCTGGGTGATCTACCACTTCACCAACTATGTACACACTGAGCTCTTACATATATGTATCTTCAGAACTGTGTATCTTCCTGCCTGCTGGATGTCTTCAACATGTCTAAAATTGAATATCCAAAATCAACATGCCCCAAAGTGAATACCGCATTTTTTTCTGTCATACACACTCATTTTCTTATGTTCTCTATCTCAGAAAGGGCACCTCCACCCAAACCAGAAATCTTGCTTTTACCCCAGTTACCTTCCTCTCTCTGCTTCGTTCCTTCCCCCATATTCTATTAGTCATTAAACTTTAATCCCCCTAAATATATTCTTTCTTCTTATAGACCATCAGTTCTCACTAGATTTTGACAGTAGTTTCCTGATTTATCTCATATGCTCTTCCCACAGACCCTACCAATCCGCTCTCTACATAGTGTGAAAATCATCTTTTTAACATGCAAATCTGATCATGTTAACTCTCAAAGGGCCGTGGGGACCATCCCATTACTGATGTCACTGCAACATGTAGATTAGATAATTTAGTGACTTAAGGATGGGAAACTTCTCACGTTCCTATCTAGTACTGTAGATTATACTATACGTGAAGTCCTAAAACAAAAGAGGAGTGGAATGATCAGTATGAAAGACATTCATACAATGTGTGTTTTGGTTCAAGGATGAAAATTAGATGCTGCTTTTTCTGTTTAGTGGAAGGAAATAGTTGAGGCATTCCTGAGTCACCAGTTGTGTAATATTATCCTGATAATTTCAGGCCCTGGTTTCTACAACTTGATATGAAGCTGTAGTGCACAAATCATCATTTCACCGATAGACTTCCAATTTTTAGCTTCACATTGCCTAGTCACTTCAACATAATTCCTGTAGGAAGAAGGCCTAGGACCTCTTTTACCTAACATTCTCTGGTTTCATTGCAGAGCTGAGCATGTAGAAAGTAAATGTGCTGAGGGGCAGTCCTCCAAAACCCACTTTTCTAATGTGAAGCTGTTAACAGCAGCAGAACCAAGCAGAGGAAGCAAGTTTATAAGATCACAGCAGCATCCCAGTCCCCAGTCAGGCCTTGTGGTTTCAGAAAGTTGCACATTCTGCCAACAGCAAAGGCTGCATATCCTGTTCCTGTTTTACCGTGGCCTTCTAGTTTATTTCCCAACTCCAGCATCCATCAGTGTTTTATTCCAGCGACCACCAAAAGTGAAAGTCAAATGTTCTCTGCTTTACTCTCTGATATGTGAATTTCTATCCAACTACTTCTAATTCCTTAGACACATTTCAATCTTGACTGCTCCTTTACTCTCACCCGTTCCCCTGATCTTGTGAATTCATTTTTCTATGTCATTAAACACTTTTCAATTAATACGTCTTTATAGAAACTTGGCTGTATATTTTGTTTTAATCATTTTCTTCACAGCTCTTCCGTAAACGTATAGGAAAAGAGAACTGGACGGTACACCTCTTTCTTCTTACTGACAATTCTATACCCTTGCCTCCATTTCTGAGTCTCTTATGTTCCTCATTTGCCTTATGGTTTAACTTGACAACTATGCCCCTGAGTCTCAATAGCCAGACATGTATATGAATCGCCCTCTAGATTCCCATGAATGACATACTTCCTGATTTGAATCTGTAAATACACTGATGTCTACATATGCTCTGTATTTCTAAAATGAACTAAGTTTATAATAGAAACAGGAGTGTTTTTATAAAAATTGATGCATGTAACCTTTATCTCCTTGGTTATTTTACCTCATCTCCAGGTATGATCTTGTTGCTGACATTCACCTCTAACCTCTAATCTCACAGTTTGTGCTGTACCTCACATTTACCTTTTCCTTGGAGTAAGACTGAAATTTTAGGCAGTGATCATTTGGGAGCAGGATAAGGCAAATGCAATGAATGGGACAGAGCCTAAGAATTCAATCTGAGAGATGGGGTGGAGATCAAAGACACAGTGAGTGTTAGAAATAGCTCGAGGCTTAGAAATTTGTTGAAGGTCGATACAGTTAACCTCAAGGAAGAACTGAGGCTCAGTGATGAGGTAAATATCTGAAATATTGAACATACTACTCAATACAAGAACTGTGAATTTTTTTTTTTTGCTTTTTTTTCTGATTATGAAATGCTTACCAACTGAAAATGGTCTCTTTAGTCCATTCTCCTTTAAGTACCTCACCATTATATTTCTGTAATGCCACTATTTCAGTCTCCCTGGTCTTTTTAAGTCTAATTAATATACAAAGCAATTACATATGCTTAATGTATGTTAGATGAGTTGGGACATATTTATGTATCTGTGATACTATCACTGCAATCAAGCTAATAAACATATTCATGACTTCTAAAAGTTTCCTTATGCATCCCACTCCTTTTGTTGCAAGAACAGTTAATATGAGAGCCACCCTCTTACAAATTTTTAAGTGTACTATATCCTGTTGTTAACCATAGGCACTATGTTGTGCAGCAGATCTCTAGAACATATTTGTCTTGCATAACTGAAATTTTATAACCATTGACCAACAACTCCCCATTTCTGCTCCTCTAAGTCCCTTAGAAACCACTATTCTATTCTCTGCTTCTGTGTGTTAGACTATTTTAGATACCTCATGTAAGTAGGATAGTATAGTATTTGTGCTTATGACACTGGGTACATTTTTTTAAATGTATTAATCATATCTTTTTTATTTTTATTTTTTATTATTTTTATTTTTTTATTGTACTTCCGTTTCTAGGGTACATGTGCAGATCATGCAGGATTGTTGCATAGGTACACACACAGCAATGTGGTTTGCTGCCTCCATCCCCCCGTCACCTACATCTGGCATTTCTCCCCATGTTATCCCTCCCTGACCTTCCCACCCTGACTGTTGCCCCCCCGCAACAGACCCCAGTGTGTGATGCACTCCTCCCTGTGTCCATGTGTTCTTATGGTTCAACACCCACCTATGAGTGAGAACATGTGGTGTTTGATTTTCTGTTCTTGTGTCACTTTGCTGAGAATTATGGTTTCCAGATTCATCCATGTCCCTACAAAGGACACAAACTCATCATTTTTTATGGCTGCATAGTGTTCCATGGGGTATAGGTGCCACATTTTCCTTGTCCACTCTATTGTCATTGGGCATGTGGGTTGTTTCCAGGTCTTTGCTATTATAAAGAGTGCCACTATGAACATACATGTGCATGTGTCTTTATAATAGACTGATTTATAATCCTTTGGTTATATACCCAGTAATGGGATTTCTGGGTCTAATGGAATTTCTGTTTTTAGGTACCTGAGGAATTGCCACACTTTCTTCCACAATGGTTGAACTAGTTTACACTCCCACCAACAGTGTAAAAGTGTTCCTATTTCTCCACATCCTCTCCAGCATCTGCTATCTCCAGATTTTTTAATGATCGTCATTCTAACTGGTGTGAGATGGTATCTCAATGTGGTTTTGATTTTCATTTCTCTAATAATCAGTGATGACGAGCATTTTTTCATGTTTGTTGGCCTCATATATGTCTTCTTTTGAAAAGTGTCTGTTCATATCCTTTGCCCACTTGTGGATGGGTTTTTTTTTTTTTTCCTTGTAAATCTGTTTTAGCTCTTTGTAGATTCTGGATATTAGCCCTTTGTCAGATGGGTAGATTGCAAAAATTTTTTTCCATTCTGTTGGTTGCCAGTTCACTCTAATGATCGTTTCTTTTGCTGTACAGAAGCTCTGGAGTTTAATTAGGTCCCATTTGTCTATTTTGGCTTTTGTTGCCAATGCTTTGGATGTTTTAGTCATGAAGTCCTTGCCTATGCCTATGTCCTGAATGGTTTTGCCTAGGTTTTCTTCTAGGATTTTTATGGTGTTAGGTCTTATGTTTAAGTCTTTAATCCATCTGGAGTTAATTTTATTGTAAGCTGTCAGGAAGATGTCCAGTTTCTGCTTTCTGCACATGGCTAGCCAGTTTTCCCAACACCATTTATTAAACAGGGAATCCTTTCCCCATTGCTTGTTTTTGACAGGTTTGTCAAAGATCAGATGGTTGTAGATGTGTGGCATTGCCTCTGAGGCCTCCGTTCTGTTCCATTGGTCTGTATCTCTGTTTTGGTACAAGTACCATGCTGTTTTGATTATGATAGCATTGCAGTATAGTTTGAAGTCAGGCAGCCTGATGCCTCCAGCTTTGTTCTTTTTGCTTAGAATTGACTTGGCTATGCGGGCTCTCTTTTGGTTCTATATGAAGTTTAAGTAATTTTTTCCAGTTTTGTGAAGAAGGTCATTGGTAGCTTGATGTTGAATCTATAAATTACTTTGGGCAGTATGGCCATTTTCACAATATTGATTCTTCCTAACCATGAGCATGGAATATTTCTCCATCTGTTTGTGTCCTCTCTTATTTCGTTGAGCAGTGATTTGTAGTTCTCCTTGAAGAGGTCCTTTACATCCTTTGTTAGTTGTAATCCTAGGTATTTTATTCTCTTTGTAGCAATTGTGAATGGCAGTTTGTTCTCGATTTGGCTGTCGTTAAGTCTGTTACTGGTGTATAGGAATGCTTGTGATTTCTGCACATTGATTTTGTATCCTGAGACTTTGCTGAAGTTGCCTATCAGTTTAAGGAGATTTAGGGCTGAGATGATAGGGTCTTCTAAATATACAATCATGTCATCTGCAAATAGAGACAATTTGACTTCCTCCTTTCCTAACTGAATACCCTTTATTTCTTTTTTTTGCCTGATTACTCTGGCTAGAATTTCCAATACTCTTGAATAGGAGTGGTGAGAGAGGACATCCTTGTCTAGTGCCATATTTCAAAGGGAATGCTTCCAGTTTTTGCCCATTCAGTATGATAATGGCTGTGGGTTTCTTGCAAATATCTTTTATTATTTTGAGATACGTTCCATCGATACCTAGTTTATTGAGCGTTTTTAGTGTAAAGGGCTGTTGAATTTTGTTGAAGGCCTTCTCTGCATCTATTGAGATAATTATGTGGTTTTGTCTTTG
>CAUYLG010061536.1:0-75118 GCA_963573385.1 Cacajao melanocephalus | reverse complement strand
TGATGGATTTTAGCTTTTTAACCAATTTGCCTGTCTGTGTCTTTTGATTGGGGCATTAGTCCATTTAAATTTAGGATTAATATTGATATATGTGAGTTTGATACTGCCATTTAATGCTAGCTGGCTGTTTTGCCCATTAGTCGATGTAGAGTCTTCATTATGGTGATGCTCTTTACTTTTTGGTATGTTTAATTTTGTATTCTTAGTAGACACGGGGTTTCTCCATGTTGGTCAGGCTCGTCTCAAAATCCTGACCTCATAATCCGTCAGCCTTGGCCTCCCAAAGTGCTGAAATTACAGGTGTGAGCCACCGTCCCTGACCTATTCAATTATTTTTAAAAACTCAGTCTTCAAAGGCTTTTTCCATCACCTGTAACAAAAAATTCAAACTGCATTATATGAGAGCGTTTGCTCCATGATTTCACCCCATTTTTTCTGCATGTCCCTATTGTGAAACTTGCAGTCTAGCTCTAGCTAGCCATTCACCTTTAGCTGATCTCACCATGTGCTTCATGCCCTCACGCTTTTGAGCATGCTTCGTGTATTCTAATCAATTTCCAGTCGTGCCCAACTGTTGAACCTATTTTATTTTGGAAATCAAAGATTTGGCCTTTTCACACCTCCATTTAATCAAATATTTATTTTTTAAGACCAAAAATGTTTATTTTGCAGGCACATTGGCCTTTCTGTTTTTTAAACACACTAGTCATACTTTCATTTTAGGGTCTTTGCATGACTTTCTGGAATGCTCTCCCATCCACTCCCATATCTCCATGACTGCCTCCTTCAGGTTTTGGTTTAAAGGTCACTTTCTCAATGAGACCCACTCTCATCATTTTATTTAAAATTTCAAACAACTGTAACCCGCACCATTGCATTCGCTGTCACATTGATCCTACTCTATTCTTTCTTCATTTCCTTAGCATTTACCACCTTCTAATGTACCCCATAATTTATGTGCTGTTGTCAGTCTGTGTGGGCAGGATCTGGCACATAGTTTACAATAACAAAACATTTGTCAATTACTGAAAAATAACTTTTATTGGCTTTCACAGCTCTAATGCCCCCAATAAACAGCTTTATTTTAGAGTTTCTTCATTTTCTCTTAGACTTTGTGCTGTACATGTACTTTGAATGGGCTTTCTACCCTTTTCAAGCCCTCTACTTGTTCCTTTCATGTACCTTTGTTGGATGAATCTGGAAACCATCATTCTCAGCAAACTGACACAAGAACAGAAAGCCAAACGGTGCATGTTCTCACTCATAGGTGGGTATTGAACAATGAGAACACGTGGACTCAGGGAGAGGAGCATCACACACTGGGGGCAGTTGGCGGGGGTAGGGGAGAAACAGCGGGGGGTGGGGAGGGTGAGGAGGGATAACATGGGGAGAAATGCCAGATATAGTATTCACCTAAAGTAAAAAAACAAACAAAGAAAATCAGTCAATTAAATACTAATTCATATTAAAAGACATATCTTCATAGGGTCCAATTACCAATGAATGTGATACTATCTCACCCAGAACTTCAGTCCCAAGAGAGATAGATAATTGACATTAAACACATGACAAAAAAAATTATTAGTATATTTTACCTTATAATTATCAGAACTTTGGTCCCAGAGCTTCTAGCTAAATGCCATATTAGTCTTCTACAATGACCTTCCCAATCGTTTTGAATTGTATTTATCTACATATTCTAGTAAAAACAATATCCTGTCTTTTAGTGTCAGTTATTTGGGTCTTCATATTTTGGGAACATAGCATATTTTATTTTTGACTTATAGTGAATGCCAACCTTGCCCATTATTATTTGTCTATACAAATATTGATACCAATCTTTATTTGCACTGCTTTAAATGTACACTTAAGACGTTTTTTAAAAATAATTTTTGGCATTTGTTGTCAACTTTAAATTGTCAAGACTTTATCAGAAATTCAGTATTACTAAAAAACTTTCATATAGAAATTTCCAGCACAATGACTTTAATAAAATAAAATCTTCAAATTAAGTAAGATTTAGGACTTGATCACCAGTTGTCAATGACTCCTGAGTATTTGGTACTCTACTGTCTTAGAAGAATGGTGCAGAGTTTTCCAGATGATTCAAAATAGCCGTAAGTTGCTGATCTTATTTATAAGGCCCTAGCATAAACAGAGCAAGCACTGGGTATGGGGTAGAAAGGTTGAAATCCCTGTGCCAGTAGTATTGAATACATGTTATTCTTCTTGATTAGCTGCCTTCTATACTAGAATAGGAGCTCCTCAAACCGGAATTGTCTGTTTTGCCTGCTGCTCAATCTCTAGGACCTTACAGAGTGTTGGGCATTCAATAAGCCCTCAATTGAATGAATGAGTGTGGGGAGTGAATGGGAAAAGAACTGGGAAGGGAATTAAACCTACATTCTAGCACCAGCTATTTCATTTATGCAGTACCTCTGAACCTCGTTTTCCTCCTTTACAGAGAAAACAGTTTGGATTAGATGATGTTTATTGTTGTATGCCTGTCACTCATGGGTCTCTTCCACTTCATTTATTTATAGAATTGAACACACTGTCAAATGTCCACCCAAAAGTTCAAGTTTTAAGACAGCAAGGCAGTGAAATGAAGCAATGCTTCTCTTCCAGATACTCATTTATTTTACAATTAAAAAGTGTCCACAGGATCCTTATTAAGTTTTAGTTCAGAGTATTAACTTAAATCACTGACTCTTGCACCAGAAAACCAGACCAAGTCTTCCCATTTTTTCACCAAACTGCTGAACTGGACAGGGGTAGAGCCAAGTTTTGTGAAACCTGGAGATTATAAAATTGGGAAAGGGGCTGTTAGCACTTGAAAACAAAATACAAAATTAAAAATATCAAATTAATATTTTAAATATTTACTTAAAATGAGAAAGGAAGTCACAAAAAATTACAAATTTTAAGTAGCTTACTACCACAAATAACACTAAAATGCAAAAATAACATAATGTGGTTCATTAATTGGCTTACTGACACATCTTTGTAATACTTTTAACTACATTTTTAGCTACATACCCTGTGATAGCTCTTCATATGACAATATGACATTTTGTAATAATCGTAATAATTGCTATATGGAGAATAAAAAGATAATTCCTTTCCCCAAGAAAGCCTCATTGAAGTTTTAAAAATTGATAAGCTTTATCAAATCAAATCAAAAATTAGAAAAGCTTTTTTCAGCTTTATTATTACTGGTCACTTCATGTAAACTTTTTTCAATGTTGTTAAATTTGAGAAAGCCAATTGAGTTTCTTACATTTATAAACTCTAAGATTTCAGGACACTTCAAATTTGCTTGTGCAATAATTAATTATATAGATACATATAATTAGTTGTATAAAATTATATTGTATACAATTATATATGATTATATACACAATTTATTCATATTAAATAATTGGATTACTAAATCAAGAGCTTATTCATTATGTGAAATTTTCCTTTTCTTTCTAATGAATCACTGTTTTCAGTATAATCTAAAATTGTTTTCTTACTGTTAATTTCTAGATTCTAGGATAATTTCTATTGATTTTATCATTTATCTGAATTTTTCTTATACACTTAGTAAATCAATTTTAAAACTACAATCATATACCTCAAAACCAGAAGTGTGTTCTCTTTTACTGTTTTTATAGAAACTTTCAAAAAAGTCTTTTATATTTTCAGTTATGATGGTTTATTTGACCATTAACAACTTTTTGAGTGACTTTGTCATCTCCTTCACATTCAAGTCTCTTTGAAATTTTATTTTAGAGACCTTGAAAGGTTGTTTCACTCATAATATAAACTTTGAACAGTCTTAAAATGTGAGATCTCATTACACTTGAAATATTTTTTTAAATCCATCTTAACATGTGTATTTAAAGGATTCCATCTACGTGATAAACTTGAATGAAAATATGTATCTATTAGAAAATGCTGAATTAGCCACTTGCAGAGTCACCTTTTGTCTTGAATGACGCCAAGGATGAGTTGAGTGGAACACACTTTCCATATGTTGATTATTGTTTTAAAGGGTGCTTGCAGCCAGAACTGCCTATAATGTGTGCAGCCTTTTGTCCAAAAACTACTAAAAATTTTGAGAAAGTGATGGCAGACAGTTAAGCCAGCGCAGGTCCTTTCTAAGTACTGGGAACTGTGTAAATCATACAGGAAACAGGCCCGCAAAGCCCGCCCTGCTCGCAGCCCCTGGCTCTTCTCTTTCATAACAGCAACACCATTATATGCCTGCCTGACTGTAGTTAAGTGCCTCACTGAAGAAACTCCTAGCCACATATATGTCACTAAAAGGCAATTAAATATTTCCCCAAGTCAATGTTTCTACAGATCCCTAAAACATTCATTGCTACTCTAATGCCCCCGACATGAAGGAAAGGATGAAGAAGGGAAAGTTAGAATAGGAAAAGGCAATCTTAGCCAATTTCAGATTGACTATTTTATATTTGCAAATATACCAGTACATATTACCCTATAAACACATTTCTAGAGTCTCTACCAGAAGGTTAGATTGGGTCTCTGCAAGTGAAGAACATTGAGGCAAAAGCGTGTAGCCGCTGAGCATGGTGGCTCCTGCCTGTAATCCCAGCACTTTGGGAGGCTGAGGTAGACAGGTCACTCGAACCCAGGAGTTCGAGACCAGCCTAGGCAACATGGCAAAGTCCTGTCTTACTAAAAATACAAAAATTAGCTGGGCATGGTGATGCACTCCTATAGTCTCAGCTACTCAGGAGGCTGAAGTGGGAGGATTGCTTGAGCTTAGGATTTGGAGGCTTCAGTGAGTCAAGATCACACCATTGCTCTCCTGTCTGTGACAGAGTGAGACCCTGTCTCAAATAAATAAATAAAGACATAATAAAATTAAATTTAAGAAAGCCTGTAACTTTATGGTAAATCCACATCTGGGCATGGGCCTGAGACACTGCCACCTGTCAAATCCCCTGAACACAGGTGTTTCTGCCACAGAAGGGGTTTCCTTACCACCTACTCTGGGGCCACCGTTGTTTCCATATTGCTACCTGAGAATCCCAATAAGTTAAGTCTCCATCCATTGTTCTTTGGGAGACAGAAAGAAAGAGAAAGAGAAAACCAAGTCAACGTGCTGGGGCAAGGTTTCCCATCCCATAATTTCCAGATTCTCTCTGGAAATCCTCTGATTTGTATCTAAACATCATAGGAGTTTGCTATGTCAGTTGATGGCATATAACTATGTGTCCCGGTATAGTTGTTTACGTATATTGCAGTGGTCAGTTGATGGCATATAACTATGTTTCCTGGTATAGTTGTTTAAGCATATTGCAGCCTAAAATATATTTAGCAGCTCTCAGAATGAGTATAATGAGGCTTTCTTACCATTTACCAGTTGGTCGTCACAGGACTTTTCAATATTTGGCATTGAACTTCAGAGTTGGGGATGGGCATGGATGTATTGATGGTAATAATGGATCTGCAAAACTGATAATTTGCTTAGAAAACATCAATCATTGACTTCACCCCCATCTAGTCATCATCAAGTTTGGTGTTTCTGATATCATGGGGGCAAAAAAGGAGGACTACTTGTAGAAGTCCTAAGAAATCCTATCTCCCCAAATTTGACTCCCATATCCACACACTGTTTTATGAACTTCCAGCTAAAATAATGACTCAGAAGTGAAGATCGTACACTATTTTCTACAAGGGCTCAATGGTGAAAAATCATAGTTGGTTTCGTATCAAATCAGGTCCTTAAAACACTTCTCACATAAGCATGAAGAACACCCTGTTCACAGAGTTACGCTGCTACTAAACAGTTGATTCGATTTCATTCTGGTGAAAATGAAACATTTTCCTGGAAATGTTCTGATTATCCAGCTTAATCTCCTACATGTCCTTAGCAAATGGCTTTTCTTTAATTCTAATTTGAATGAGATCTCAATTTTTCATTGAAGCAAAAGACTCAATAAGAAGCTCTCTTTTTAACTTCACTAAAGAAAACAACAAAATCCTTGCTCCCACTTTTAAAACATATAATCATCTCATCAAGTTTTTGTGCTAAGCTAACTGCAACGGCTTTATTGGTTCCTAAATTGCAGGTTCTTTTTCTTTCTGCCACTCATCATTACCCTTTGTCACCTGATTTGTTCTAGCCAATTTAACTCATTGATTTTCATTGTAAAGGCAACAATACTGCCAGCAATTTGGGACTGTCACAAGTTAGGCTAATTCATGTTAACTGGTATCACTGTCAGTTTTATCTTCGAGAATGTAAGTTACAACCTTTTTATTCTGAGTATGTCTGTAAAGAAAGGGGCTAAACAAATGAACCACAATTACAAAAAGAATGAACAAGAAAAAATTTGAGATTCACACTTTATAAAGAAGTTAACATTCTGGAAATGTGCTGTTTTGCTTAAAAGGGCTTTAGAAACATGGATTGAATTTTGATACCAATCCTACCAAACCAGCATTCAACCAACGCATTTTGAGCTCGTACAGGAGTCAAACTTCTTGCCTACGATCAGCAGTGCTAAGAATGAAATACAATTTAAAATAGCAAGCGTTCAAATAGAGGCATGGATATAGCCCATATTACCAGGTAAACCACAAACCAGGGACTCAACGCCTTACATTACATTTCCAAGTACTGGTCGTTTTCTTGTATTAAAAAAAGTACTATTCTTCCCTTTAAAGCTAAACATTTTGCGTAAAATTACATGGATTTCTTATCAATTCTCAATATTATTTTTCTCACCATAGGTTTCATTTAATACCAAAAGTTAATGCTGTTTTCTTGACTTATGGAAATAGGGTTTAAAATATAATGCCTTGAACCTAGCAATGACACCTTGTTCATAGCTTTTGGAAAATTACAGTAGAAGACTATCATAGACAGAGTAAAGACATTATTGATTTTTATAGATTATTTATTTAAAGAGTTTTAGATTAGAACAGTATAACAGTTACCTTCCATAAATGAAGATGCAAATATTTTATATTTAATGGAAAAGTATCTTTCTTTTTTCAAAATTTCGAGTCTTTCAAAATTGTTATGAGTTCACAAATGATAGAAGTTGTGGGCCATATATTGTCACAATGCAGTTACCACCTCCTCCTTTGCACTGGCCAATCATTACTCTGCCACATACATAACCCCTGAGGAAACCACAGTTTAATAAACAGTTGAAAGGAATTTGGTGAACCCAAATATTAGCATGATTCAAGAAAACTACATATTTTAGTCATCAGTGTATCTCATAAAAATAACTACATTGGCACTTTCGGTAATCACCTATTAAAAAGTAAACGCCTTCAGGGAAAGAATTTGGCTTATTCACCATTTTATTTTCAATACCTAGCAAGGCACCAAGTCTCAAACTGGAATTAGGCAAAATAGGTACGTGGACTGGCTGTCATTCTGGTACTTTGCCTGCATAATTTAAGAAAAAGATTCCCTGGGTGCCACCAAACTCTCTCTGGGTTAAGGCAATGCCCAGCCTCTTCAGAAACTAGTTGAAGGAAGAATTCAGATATTCCTAGGTCTATGACCCAATTCCAACTTAATATAATAGTGGATTATCTGAACATGAAAACTATCCACACTCTCCATTCAGATCTTTACATGTAAAATGTTGGTGGATATTGTTTTTCCTTTTATACATGGAAAATGTATACAGCGAGACACTATGACATCATTCCTCAAGTTCAAGATAGAATTAGTTTAAGAGAAAGCTGCAATTGAGAGTGCTGTAATCAGATTGCTACTTTGGACTATGTCAATTATTGCAGCTTCTTCAGGTTCATGTCACAAATCATTATCCTCAGCAAACTGGACCTGACTTAAAAACAGAAAGTCATTTGTCTATATTGTTACTGTTTGTTATACTAATCCTAGGACGATAAATTGGAGTAAAAGTGAATGTTCAGAATTTGGAAAGCACATCTTGTCCTTAAATGTAATTCCAAATAATTGACCATGACATATAGTAAGCACTTCAGTCTCTATTCTGTTTTCTAGAGTTAGAATAAACAGTCCAACCAAAAAATAATCTAAAGTTATAGATCAAATTCTTCTGTCCGTATTCCAATAAGACTAACAAGTCTTCATTATTCCTACCTTTTTTCTTTGAAATACTGTTCCCACTCTGTGCTCTGCCATCCCCAACTAAACCAACTAGATAGCAAGAGAACAATTACAAAGCCAAAAGTTTAATTTAATGACTTAAAGAATGAAAAATATTCCCCAAATTGCTATGCAAAAAATGTCAGATATAAAATTAAACTTTCTCTTAGGCTTTCATGTTATTTCCAAAATAATCAATCAAACTAAGTGTCCATCAACCAGTGAATGGGTAAAAAGAAAATGTGATTATATATAAGAATACAATGGATAATATCCATGTAATAAATAGTATACACACAATGAGTAGTATACATACAATGGCTACTATTCAGCCTTAAAAAAGAAGAAGGGCCAGCCCAGTGGTTCACACCTGTAATCCCAGCTACTCAGGAGGCTGAGGCAGAGAATTGCTTGAACCCGAGAGACAGAGGCTGCAGTGAGCTTAAATCGTGTCACTGCACTCCAGCCTGGGCAACAGAGCAAGACTCCATCTCAAATTAAAAAAAAAAAAAAAAAAAAAAAAAAGGAAAGGCCCTGGTGCAGTGGTTCACACCTGTAATTCCAGCACTTTGGGAGAACAAGATGGGCGGATCATGAGATCAGGAGTTCAAGACCAGCCTGGCCAAAATTTGGTGAAATCCTGTCTCTACTAAAAATACAAAATATTAGCTGGGTGTGGTGACACAAGTTTGTAGTCCCAGTTACTCAGGAGACTGAGGCAGGAGAATCATTTGAACCTGGGAGATGGAGGCCATGCCATTGCACTCCAGCCTGGGTGATAGAGCAAGGCTCCATTTCAAAAAAAAAAAAAAGAAGAAGAAGAAGAAAAGGAAATCCTATCATTTGCAACAATGAGGATCAACCTCAGAAGAAAAATTTGGACCCTAGTTTTACATTTAAGCTCTCATTCTCATTCCACTGTAGTCAATGGGTAGAAATAATGGTGGTAGCTAATTGTTAACACTTGTTGAGTGCTACCATGTGCTAAGTAGTATTTCAAGTGCCTTAAGTGTGCTACCTTATTTACATTTAACCATCATGTGACATAGCTGGAGTTGTCATCTCCATTTTACAGAGAAGGAAATTGAGGCACAGAGGGGTTAAGATATCCATGGCTTACAAAACTGGTCAAAGGTTGAATAGGCTGACATTTGAGGCTGTACTCTAATCGTTTTAAATAATGTGTGTGTTTTTAAAAATACCATATAGTACATCTAGTTCCACATAATTAAAAGCAAGCAATGCGGAAAGGATTCCCTGTTTAATAAATGGTGTTGGGAAAACTGGCTATCCATGTACAGAAAGCTGAAACTAGACCCCTTCCTTGCACTTTACACTAAAATAAACTCCAGATGGATTAAATATTTAAACATAAGACCTAACACCATAAAAACCCTAGAAGAAAACTTGGCAATACCATTCAGGACTAGGCATAGGCAGGGACTTCATGACTAAAACACCCAAACCAATGGCAAGAAAAGCCAAAATAGACAAATGGGATCTAATTAAACTCTAGAGCTTCTGCACAGCAAAAGAAACAATCATTAGAGCGAACCGGCAACCAACAGAATGGGAAAAAATTTTTGCAATCTACCCATCTGACAAAGGGCTAATATCCAGAATCTACAAAGAACTAAAACAGATTCACAAGAAAAAAAAAAAACCCATTCAAAAGTGGGCGAAGGATATAAAGAGACACTTTTCAAAAGAAGACATTTATGAGGCCAATAAACATCTGAAAAACTGCTCATCATCACTGGTCATTAGAGAAATGCAAATTAACACCACATTGAGATACCATCTCACACCAGTTAGCATGGCAATCATTAAAAAATCAGGAGACAACAGATGCTGGAGAGGATGTGGAGAAATAGGAACACTTTTACACTGTTGGTGGGAATGTAAATTAGTTCAACCATTGTGGAAGACAGTGTGGCAATTCCTCAAGGATCTAGAAATAGAAATACCATTTGACCCAGCAATCCCATTACTGGATACATACCCAAAAGATTATAAATCTTTCTACTATAAAGACGCATGCACACGTATGTTCATTGTGGCTCTGTTTGCAATAGCAAAGACCTGGAACCAACCCAAATGCCCATCAATGATAGACTGAATAAAGAAAATGTGGCACATATACACCATGGAATACTATGCAGCCATAAAAAAGGATGAGTTCCTGTCCTTTTCAGGGACTCGGATGAATCTGGAAACCATCATTCTCAGCAAACTGACACAAGAACAGAAAACCAAACACCACATGTTCTCACTCGTAGGTGGGTATTGAACGATGAGAACACATGGACACGGGAGAGGAGCATCACACACTGGGGTCTGTTGAGAGGGTGGGGACTAGGGGAGGGATAGTGGGGCGGGGAGGTTGGGGAGGGATAACATTAGGAGAAATGCCTGATGTAGATGACAGGGGGATAAAGGCAGTAAACCACCATGGCATGTGTGTACCTATGCAACAATCCTGCAAGTTCTGCACATGTAGCTCAAAACTTAAAGTATAATAAAACAACAACAATAATAATGAAAGTTAAAAAAAATAGTTCTGGCACCATGATTTTAACTTTTCTGACATCTGGTTTTCTAGTCTGAAAAAGGATAAGAACACTGATATCTAATTTGAAGGGTTTTTTTAAGGATGAAATAAATAAGGTAATGAATGTGAGTGCACCTGGCATATAGAAGGTGCTGTAGAAATATTCCATTCTTTCTCTTTCTCTGCTGCGTTGTTTAACTCATCTTAGCCATCATCTGTGATTTTTCTCATTGGTTACTCTCCTCCTGTTTGTCCAATGCAGAGAAAAGTGCATTTTCAAATGCATTATCTTGAGCTGTTTTATATTGCCTTAATAATGGATCCAGTTATTTCATTTATCTTTGTTTTTGCTTCTCAGTAAAAAAGTCCTTAAGGTCCTGAGACTGTTCATGTTTGTCACTTCTCACTGAATATATTATTATTGTTATGAAGGTTAGGCACAACTGAAATATCTAATGATAAAGAAATATTTGAATAAGCAGTGGTACAGTACAGCTAATCAAATCCATGTTCTAGAAGAATATATAATAATTTGGACAGATATTTGTGAAATATAATAAAGTATAAAAGTCAGGTTACAAAATAGAATGTATGGTCTGATTTCATTTGTATTAATTTTTATATTCAAAAATACTTTGATTAGAAAAGGCTAATTCGTTATGTCTGGGTGGGTGGATTAATAAATTATTTTTGTTTTCATCATTCTTGCTTATAAGAAAGGTGTTTTTTAAAACACAAAATAAAATGTAATTTTTAGTCTCTTCTTTCAAGCCATAAAATTATAACTGAGAATAAATCGTGATATTTATACCAGCACATATTTCACCTGAAAGGAAGGAAAGGAGTTAAAATTTAAAAAGCTAATTGAAGATAGTTGATATTCCTCCACACAGAATCAATTCAAAGAGTTAGAAAGTAATATCATAAAGAAAAAGAGATAATCAACTTTTTGTAGGATATTTAAAATCTTATTATAAAAATGAAAATTATTAACAAGTAGAAAAGAAATAATATAACACCTATGAATTAGGAAAGGATCTTGGAGAAAATCCACAATGAAACCAAAGACGACTGAGAAGTACAAGTATAAATAGAAAAATGTGGCAAAGAAGTAGAACTCAATATTTTATTTTAAAGTTCAGATTAAATTAAGAATAAAACATATGCAGATTTAAAAAAGAAAACCTACCAGCATGACAGTTGTGAGAGATAATGACAGAATTGTCTGAGTATTTGGCTACTGGGGAAAAAGAAAACCATAGTTTATAAATGTACTAATTCATATTTGATAATTAAATATTTTACAATTATACTCAGTGGAGATCTTCACATTATATGATCTAGAACAGGGGTTGCAAACTGTGCATATATGAACTCAAACTTTTTTTGTAAATAAAGTTATCTGGGAAAACATCTATCTCATCCATTTATGTATTGCGTATGGCTACTTTTGTGCTACAAGGAAAGAGTCGGTGCAGTTAGAGCAGTGATATGGCCTGCAATACCTAAAATATTTATTATCCGGTCCTTTAAAGAAAAGTTCTGCTAATCCATGGTACAGAAAACAAAAATAGACCTAAAAGGAAAATTTTTTTTTTCAAAAGTGATAATATTAGACAGCTGCATTCAAGAGTTGTGGCTGCTTTTCATGATAAAATCAACTGGTATTAATTCCTTATGTTAGTGAAAAGAGCAAGGAACAAGGCTATTAAGAGATATTTTTTGTTGTTGTTTTAGAGTAGGGAGGAGAGAGACAGAGACAGAAAGAGAGCTCCACAGAGAGGATTGTTATTAACGACATAAAACATTCACAAAGTGACTTTTTGTCTTTTTCTTTAGCCTCTTACTTCAAGTAATAAAATTATAAATTTTTGTGAGTGTAACTTTCCATGAAATTTGGAGAGATGGTTGTATATTTCTCGAATGCCCTTTGATTGCTGGTTTTACTGGATTTTTTTTTTTTTAATTGAAGGCCTTTCAACTATCTAATGACATCTTTTGGCCCTTTCTCTGAGAAAATGTGCATAATCACATAACAAATGTGTTTCCTATTTGATTCAGTATACGAACACTTTAATACTTACTCATGAATCCCTGTATTAATTTCACATCAAGAATTCTTGCTCTGGATTAAACATATTGATACTTTTAGCTCATTATGAACTTAGATAGTTTTTATTTGAGTCTTGATTCTTCTTTACCTTTTGCACATTATAAGTAAAGACATAAGCCATTTTTGAAACCCATAAGAAATTGGATGTTGCCAAAGGAAATTTATATAGAAGAGGCAATAAATATATTTTTAAATTGCTATTAGCAAAATTAAAACATCCTAAAATTAAATTAAATTATTCTAAATGATTGTTTTAAATAACATATTACTTTGCAAATGAAAACAAAACTCTTGCACAACATTCATATTTGTGATGGTAAAAATCCTTTGCTTTTAACTCAGACATTTAACTCAAAATCTCTCCATTAAGGTTTTCCAGGAAACTAAACAAATAGCTATGTGTATGCCTCTCTCTAAGCAAAGTTTTATGACAAAATACTTTACAGATTTAAAGTTGTTAAATGTGTTTTGATACAGGCTCATGAGGGAACACATTTCATTTATTTATCAAATATATTTCACCAGTAAATCTTTAGTCTTACAGAATATATTAATGCTTAGGGAACAGATGTTTCTTGAAGTAGATTGGGATCTGCTGCTCTGGCCCAGCATTCTCATTTACCCAAGAGAAAATGAAAGGTTGAGAAGGTTAAATTGTTGCCCAGCGTCTCACATCTTAATAGCAGAACTCAATCCAAGACCTGGGTTTCCTTTCTTTGTCTAATACTCTGTTCTTTATTCTTTATGAAATAACTTAATATTATTCCTCTTTACTCTCCATTTAAGTTCTACCTGTGTCCAGATTACTGCAATCAGAATCATTGTAAATTTAGTTGGGGAATTGTACATTGCTATGATGGGTACAGAGTTTACTTCAAATGCACTGTGACAGGGAATAATTTATCTCTCATAACCATTTAAAACACCACTTTAGATGCCTGAATGTCGGCTTCCTAGTCAATGTTGACTGCGAGGCTCTGACAGAATGACAGTCCTTAACTGGTTAATCAGAGAATGTAAGTGATGTGAAGGTGACAGTCACTACTCTATTAGTGTTCCCATAAGGAAGATCAGAACTTCTGCCCATGATGCTTGAGGAAAATTTTATAAGAACTAAGGCAATCTTTATCAGATCGTGATACTTCGTGACCCAAATATTTTCCCCATTGCTGGTCAAACATAACAATTGTTATCTGACATGTGACACCATCGTAGTATGTTGTCATTCATTATAGGTATTCAAAATAAGGTTCTTTTTGTTTGTTGTTTGTTTGAGATAGTGTCTCACTCTATCACCCAGGCTTCAGTGTCTCACTCTATCACAGAGGCTGCAGCTCACTGCAACCTCCGCCTCCTGGGCTCAAGCAATCCTCCCACCTCAGCATCCCAAGTAGCTGGGACTACAGTCATGCACCACCATGTCGGGCTAATTATTTTGGCATTTTTAGTAAAGACAGTTTTACCATGTTGCCCATGCAGGTCTCAAACTCCTGGGCTCAAGCAATCTGCCCACCTTGGTCTCCCAAATTGCTGGGATTACAGGTGCCAGCTGCAGTGTTCAGCCCAAAGTAAGTTTCTAATAACATTTTCATTGCCAGATTTTTCAAATAAACTACTTAAAAATAAATTACATGTGATTCACGTTTATTACTAAGTTAATTATCCCTTTCAATTGCACTCAAGATGCAAGGGGTGGAGAAAGAGAAATGGGTGGAGGTACAGGTATATTTCCCAGGTAAATATATGAGAATATTTATACATGTGATTGTCATTCTTTATACATGCAGCTGACAATAAATGGAGAACTGCCACACAAAGGAGGTTCTGACAACTTTTCTTTCAGGATACACTTGTTTCAAGTAATTTACTTGTGGAGTTTTACACACGCATACACATGCACACACACATCACAAAACCTAAAACCATGGATTGCCATCAGCATCTCCCCATCTTCAAAATGTTTCATTGTAGGCTTTGAAATTCTATCCCCTCAAAATTCTCTCTCTCCTAATATGTAGATATTTTTTCAATGTTGAATAAGTCCACAGAGGAATTGAGATGACCAAGAAATGAGGAAGGGTAAAATCAATGCACTCTCTTTTTCAGAATAGAGCAGACATATATTTGAGTCTAAGATACATATATGATGCTGTTTATATGGATTCTTCAATGCCTTTTACTGAGCTAGACACATTCAGAATGCTTCAACCACCTGCTACTTCAGTAACAATGTTTGTATTTCCAGATATTTTCACTAAGTAGCAAAGAGTTACAGGGTACCAGAGTGAAAAAATTGGAAATTGATGTTCCAAATGCTAGTTTGGGAACAAGATGGCTATTATACAAAAGTTTTAAGCTGTGTGTATGTGTGTGTGTGTGTTTGTGTGTCTGTGTGTGTGTGTGTACACACATCTTACATATACCTCTATATATACATCATATACATGTATGTTATATATGTGTGTATATTATATGTATTATCTGTATAGTATATATTATACATATATATATATATTCTTTAATATTAGATCATGGGAAATTAAGACATGAACAAGCCACTCTGTGTATTACCTCATCACATCATTTTAAAAGGTCATAACTAAACTTAGTATAACCATATATGAGGAATATTTGACTTCCTAAGAAGCTTCATCATTTATGTTGTTGAAGCCTGAAGCATTATACTTATAGTTTCAGAGTCCACCTGTGCCTGGATAGATATTGATCTAAATCAATTTGGTCTGGTAATATTATCTCTCTTGTGATATGGTTTAACTTTTTACCATAACAGATTCCCTCCAACCTGGAATGCATCCAGTGTTCAGATGGCTAAAGGGAAGAAATACTGAAGAAGCTACTTGCACCTACAGGCTACACCTACACACTAAACTCACTACACAGTCAGCTTGGGTGAAATTAGAGAGAAAACTACCCAAGCATGTCAAATGTTTAAGCTTTAAGACCCAGGGTGGAATGAAACAAAAGAGGAAGGAGTCCAGGGGTGTTTTAGCATAATCACGCTGGCTCATGCCGCTGAAGGCACAGCTGGGATTGAGAGCTCACTGCTGTGAGGAAACTTGCAATTGTATTCCTATCCCACAGTCACCAGTGGAAAGGTAGGATGTGCGTGTGTGTGTGTGTGTGTGTGTGTGTGTGTGTGTGTGTGTGTTTTAAACATTCCTGAAAACAAAAAGAGAGAAAAAATTCAACACCATAGAAAGTAATATGTTTCTCACTCCTTTATTATAAATGTGTAGTATCTTAAATATCTCTCAGCTCTCCATACCTTAAGTTTCACTTTTGCCAACTTGCTAAGACAGTGTGGTGCATAGCATTTGAATACCCTTTTATTCCATGTGAAATTCTATTAGAGTATTCCAAAAGTACACCAGAATGTAGTAGCATTATACATAGAATCTGTTTCTTTATATGCAATATATATATATGGAGAATAAATTATTTTTGCTAAATACAGGTAAATACATGAGAATGTTTCATTGTATCACTCTTTATACCAATTTATGTTGTTAATGTTGTTTATGTTTAGTGTTTTTAGTGCTAGGAGGAGGTGGCATCTGGCTATTCAAAGCACATACTTTGTTTTCTTATATTCCCATGCATCCATTTTGATGGTTTTTCCATCCATCTCCATCTTCATTTGTAGATTTAGTCATTTGGTAAAACTGACTGACAGCAAAGTCAGGCACATGAGAGAAGACATCAATGGTACTTTTTGGAAATAAAACATACTAATAGGACCTAAAACCCTGTAAGTGACATATCACATATCTGTTTACCAGATACATTTATAGCTATTACAGAGACTGGAGTTAGAATTGGATAGGTGGAGAGAGCATACAGTTATACCTCTCAGTGGAAGGAAAATAACATTATCTGAACCGCTTTCCAAAATGAGAAAAAAATATCTACAAACAGGACTCACATGAAATATTCCTGCAGAATATCACCAAGCTATTTGACTTACTGTAACTCAATTTATAATAAAACAGTACATGCTTTCTCACATTTGTGACAGATGGTTATTTAAACTACCAAAGTTGGTTATGTTATATATTAATTACTGTAAAAAAAGGTATGACTAAATAGTACAACTCAGACCTTCCACACTTCCATACACATACACATATTTTGACCCCTTAGCCCAAAGTCAAATCAGATCATTAAGGGATTTGTATAATTTCTAGTGTACTAGGAGTTATTTTCTCCCTTTCAATTCGCAGAGCTGCCCATGACATTCTGGATGAAATCGTTTGTACTAGAGAAGTACAAATAATATAAATACTTAAATTGGTGTGCATAAGGATGCTGCATCTCTAGAAGAGAATTTCATTCTAGAAGTTTTAGTATTACTAGGCAGATACGAGTTAAAACTCTGATTCTATGCTAAGCAGCTAAGAGGAATTGGGCATTCTATCTTCTTTAGCATTACATTTTGCACATTGGTGTACACTACCTACTTCATAGAGTTATGAGTAAGTAAACAAATGCATGCCAATCATGGAAAGTACAGCTGCTGGCACACAGTGAGAATTTAGTTGATGTAAGTCATTTTTTATTCATTGTCATTATAACCTAATTATAATTATTCAGAGATGCCTACACATTTAATACATAGTTTATCCTCTATTATATATTTAATATCTATAAAATAGACACACCAACTATATTTAAGTATTAATGTATTACATGTAAATTCTCAACTTTCCCTTTAAAAAAATAGTCTCTAGAAATTCTTAGAAGTTGTGGATTACATGGAATGAGCTAACACTTGAATTATCTCAAACCCTTATGCATATTTAAAACCAATGGACCAATTAATTATTGTATTGCAGCCAAATTTACTAAGATTTTTTTTCAAATGACTGATTTAATGTTTGAATTTTTCAATTAAAAAATAATTAGGGAAAAATTTAGTTAAAATAGAAATCTCTCAAGTGCATTCAGATATCCACACCAAAGCAGTAAAGCCTATAGATTATGCACACTGATTTTGATATCAGACAGACCTGGCGTGAATCATAACTCCGTCACAAATACACCCGTAGTTTCGGAAAAAGAAAATGTAAGTTGATTTCTTCTTCTGTCAAATAGGGATAATACTGGGACAACCTCTTGGGGTTTCTATGAAGCAATTCTATGAAGATTGCTTAGTATATCTCAGTTCACACTAAGCTGGGATATACTAAGCAGTGAATGTTCAATAAATATTATTCATTGTTGTTGTTGCTGTTATGTGTGTGATATATTAATCTACCTAAAATTACATGAAGAGAGAAGTAAAATTTAGAAGATTGATTAATATATCAAAACTATATTTAAAATTAAATTTAAATCATCTAAAATATTTCTTATCTGCATTCAGTTATTCCTTGATATCTATTTATGGAGAATTGCTTCCAGTACACCTGTAGACACCAACGTTAGCGATGCTCAAGTCCAGTAGATGAAGTGGAGTATTATTTCCATATAACCTATGCATATCCTCTCTTACACTTTAAACCATGCATTATTTGTAATACCAAATACAATGTAAATGTGCTACAAATAGTTATTATTCTGTACTTTTTTATGGGTGCTTTTAAAATGGTTGCCTTATTTTTAATTTTCTCTCATTGCTTTTGATATGCGGTTGGTTGAATCTGAGGATATGAAAGCTACAGATACAGAGGGCTGACTGTACTCAGAAATACACTATCTTGATATCTTCTAATCGTCACAGTATTCTTTGAATATACCATTACATATACTTTTAATACACCATTACATATGCTTTTAATATGTTTTTATAAAATAATGACCTTTGGACTGTTGGACCTTCCTTATTTTCTTGATTTGTCAAGCTCAGTGTTAACAGAATGTCTGATCAGGTTTCAGCTTTAAAAGCCATCTCTTCAGATATGTTTTCTCAACTATTACAATCAAAATAACAACTTATTTTGCACTTATTTATTATCTACTCCAACAGATTATAAACTCCTTAAAGAAAAGGACAGGTTTTGTTCACTGATATATTCATGGAACTCAGTTACCTGGCATTCAGGATATTAAATAATTTTTTGTGGAGTAAATAAATAAGGTAATCATATATAATAGACTTTTAGTTAATATAAAAGGGACTCACAAAAAGAATTTTCGCCTACACACATTGATTTTGGGTTATGCTGCTACCTTGACTTTTAAGACAATACATATTATCTTCTGATGAAACTTAAAAAAAAAAAAGCTAGTCAAAATTTTGTTGCAAAAAATCTCATATACTTTTAAAAGGGAGAAAAATATTCACAATGCCGTACCACCATCTAGGGATAATAATAGCTAAAAACATTTATTGTGTACTTGCTTGGTGCCTGGTCCTGTGCTAAGCATATTATTCACATAGTTCATCTATTTTATGCTCCATACAACTATAAGATACAGGTTATTATCATCATCTTTTAGATGAGAAAACTTGGATACAAATGGAGTAAGTAAATTTTCAAAGATATATGATGAAAGTGGTAAGACAAGATTTCAAACTTAGAATATTTACAAACCTTAGCCTTTAACCGTATATAATGATGTTAAAATGTTTTTGCCAATTTCATACATTCGCAGACTTCCATGCAGTTTATTTTAGATGCAGCATAGTTCCTTATAATAGCAATTGTGAGCATTCCCTTCTGAATTACATATCCTTCAAAATTGTATTTTTAAATTGATACTTTTCAACAGTTCCTCTTTTTGCAGGACACTTAGACTATTTCTCTTTTTGAGTACTGTAGTGAGGTGCTGGTTAGTTTATCAGGGTAGTATGATTGAAGCAAAGCCATTCACTATATTAAAAGAATATCAGTATTTTTTTAAATCTCGATTTTTGTTGCCAGATGTTTTTGAAATGTATGCGTTTTACTTCTGGGACCATTGTTTACTCATTTTTTATGACCTTGACAGTTTTTTGGCATAAATATTTTTCATAAATCATAGTTTCAAAAATAAAAATAATGTCTCAATATTTTAAATTTTATGTTGAACTTAGTTTCTAATAACTTTACTGTTTTTAGTTATTCTTTTTTAAATTGCCTTTTTTCAGTCCTTTCCCCACAGTATTTTTCCACAGTTACTTGTTTCCAATTTTATTTATGACCACAGTATTTCTCCATCATACAGATTAAAATTTTTAAATTCTAGCCCAATTGTGGATTTTATTTTTGTTTACTATATTTGATGATATACAGAAAATTTAGCTCATTTTTCTATGTTTTTTCTTATGTTATTTCAGTATTTAAAAATTCTTCTCTAGAATGAAATCTATTCTACTTTTATTTATGTCTAATATATTTAATTATTCAAACAATATAAAATATATTTAGCACAAATGTAAAATTATTGCAATTAATTAACTAATTGTTACATCATTGTGTATTGACATATTTCTATTCCCTAACAGATTTTGATGACATCATTTATATTTGAACAGTTTTATATATGTGGTTTTCTGCTTCTTAAATGCCTATTTTATTATTTTGATCTTTATGTCAATTCTTTATTAATAGTCCTTTCTTATTATCACTACAGTTTTATATGATCTACTATCTAGTAGGCAATGTGTTTTATTTGTACTTTTTTTTTCCAAAATGCTAATAGCTAGCCTCATTAATTTTCCAGATGTGCTTTAGAATTATTTTGCCAAGGTCCAAATAATCTCTGCTAGGGTTTTAATTAGAATTGTATTCAATGTGTTCTTTAATGAAGAAGAATTGGCACCCCTAAAATATTCATAATTCTTTTATGTCTTTTTGTCAGATTATATAGCTTTATTCATATTGCCTTTGATCATATCTTGCAAAATTGGCTCTATGTCTCTTATGCTGACTTATATGTTTAAGAAATAAACTGGAACTAAACATAAGCAGTGGAAAAACTCAGAAAATTTCATAACTATAGATATTACATCTTCACCATGGAAATGATGCCACCCAGAATTTAGTTAAATGTCAATTTATCTATATGGTAGATTACACATAAACACCTTTGCCTCCCGCAACACCAAGCCCACCCACATATATTGGATTGAACCTAAATTTATACAACTCATTTGTTTCTTCACTATTTCAAATCCCCATGGAAACAGGCAGGGTATCAATTTTAAACAATAACTCCTAAGTGTGAGTTTTGTCATGCTAAAGTGTGGTATAAACTATGAAAAGTGGTTTGAATCCTAGCCTTTTATTTACTAGAGTACCCTTCATAAAGTTATTTAATATCTGTAACTCAATTTTGCTCATCAGTTAAAGTAGAAAAATAATACATCTTAAGCCGTAGGATTGTGCGAAAGATTAAATGAGGTAATACTTGCAAAAAACTAATCTGGAGTATAGTAAATGCTTGATGCAGATTGCATGTCATTGCATAAATGTGAGTACTTACGTGAGGAGAAAGGGACACAAAGAGTATGATACCTTTCTTTTAAATCAAAATTCTAATGGCTAGGCTAACTGAACATGCAACTCACTGTCAAAAAAAAAAAAAAATCCCAGTATATAGCATCCTTTTGCAACGAGTTATTTTAAGACCATAAAAAATAAAGCTATCAACGTGAAAAGAGAATACGGAAAATTTTGCACTGAGGACTATTTCCTAGTTGTCTCCTCCTGTTTAATTAACTATTAAAAGGTTTAAGTCAGTGAGTACCTTTGACTATCAAAGATCCATAGGCATGGAAATACTCAAGTCCCAGAGAAAATTATAACTCAAAGTAGTCATATAGCTATTCCAGCCCTTATCTAATTTTATAGATAAGGAGTGGAATCTTGGAATAGAATTCTCTGAACTTCTTGGAAATGTATCATATTTAGAAAAAGACTTAAATTTAAACTTAAAAATTCAGCATATGCTTGCTATATATATAGATATATATGCATATTTATATTTGCAAGTAGTATATACATATAACTGTACTAATAAAATATCTGTATTACAAAACATAAGCATAATGCAGTTTAAAAAACAAAATAATATTTTTAGATGACTTTCAAATCCTAATGCTTCATGGTATTGTTAGTTAATAACTCTTAGTAAAATATGTTCTTAGAGTGAAGTTGACTGTTATTGGATTCAAATGCATATCTCAAATAGACTCCATGTTATTTATAAAAGAATTTATTCAAGTTTTTTAATTACATCATTTTTTTCTTCTGGTTTTTGCTTTTAAACTCAATATGGAGGATAGGGAACTCACATTCAAAGTACAGGCAGGTCAATTCCTCATTTTTTTATTATTTTCTTGTGCGTACATATTTAATGTTACCTCATTTGTATGTTTTCTTGGTAAAGGTTTTCTCCAGGCATGTTTGTAATTTGTGAAATTTTATTACTTAAAACTAGGTGCTATAAACCACAAATTTAAATCAGTATAAACAAACTGTGATGAGTTGAAATACGTGAAAAGTGAACTGAAGAATGAAGGCACCTGACAATGTCTACCCCCAAATGTGGGGTACACCCACTCTTGCCTCATGTATCCTACACCACATCTGACAGGCTAGCCGAAGGTGGTTGCCAGTGACATTCCTTATGTTGAATATTAGGAATGCTAAATATTTTTCTTTGTTAATTTGCTAAAAATCAACTTCAGCTGATAGAAGTTTTCCTATTTGTTATCTAAATCCTAATAAGCCATTGCATACCCCACAATGCTAAAAATTAATCAAATGATCTACTTACCTTAGGCCATTCTCCATAACATTAGAGTTTTTAAGTTTTACAATTTGCATTAAAATTTGGAAGTTAAGAAATTCTAGCTACCAGTGACATACCTCTGGTCAAGACCTCTGTGTGTCTGACTAGCAAAGGAAACGTGTGGCAGATGGGTGCAGAGATCCCACATTCTGCCCTTCTTCCAGAAGCTTTTCTCACCTCCACATCTTTTTCTCCATTAAAATATATTCAAAAATAATTAGTGTAACATTAACATGGAGGAAATTTTGTAATTGCCAGTTGTTCTGTAGCCATGGTTACATCAAAGATTTATAGCAAGTAACTCCCGACTGGTCACGAACAAGCTGTTAGCAGGAACAGCAGTAAGAAAATGTTTGTGTGCATGTGCAGGTGTGCTGACGTGAATGTTTGCCAAAAAAAAAAAAAAAAGAAAGAAAGAAAGAAAAAAAAAGAAAGAGAATATTCAGTGACATTTAAGGTGCTAATATCTGGAAGTCAACCTTTAATTTGACAGCTTTTAGTGCTAGTTAATTTCATTCATCCAGGCGAGGTGTAGGAAATTTGCAGCACCTTTAAATTATCACGTTTTTCCACACTGCCTCGAGCCTATGTGGAATACCTGAACCATACTTTTTTTTTTTACCTTTTTTTTCAGGTCAGTTGAAGTAAAACTTTCATTCCCTTTCTCAGACAATTAATCTTTAGCTAATTGAAGCAGGGATGCTGCAGGATGGGTTTCAGTGGGGCCTGTAAATCTCATTTAGCAAAGTGAATTCAAGGCACATGCTGCACCTAATGATGTGACAGGTGGACTGCACCGCAAGACAGCAGCCTCGGAAAAGTTGATTCTCATTAGACCCGCAGAGTCCTGCAGTCAGTTTTCTGATGGCTGAAGAACACTAATCGCATCTGTTTGCTACTGGGGTGGGTGGGGGGAAGCAGGGAAGTTGAAGTGGGGAATGTGAAGGGAAGAAAAGAAGAGGAAGGGGCAAAATTATCTTCTATTCTTTCACGAGTTAATATCCTTGACTCCTGCCTAAACACCAGCAGGTCTACCTCCCACCAAGCGATCAGCCTTCGTTCTGCTGACTCCAACAGGGTGCACCCTTTTTCTAATTAACTAAAATGGCTATGGAAAGCAAAGGAGGCCTTGTGTTGGGTGAACCAATTATTTTGAAGGGTATTAAGTCATCAGATTTACTTTTATCTTGATTGCATTGTGGAAATCGTGCATAATTAATGGTGGGAGCTTATTAGGAAAATGATTAGGCAAATTACACAGGTGTCGGATGCATTTTTTATGATAAATTTGCTAGAACAATCCTGCAATTCCATCTGTTCAGCTCACATCAGAATGTCACTCTGAAGAAATTAATGGTGCAGAGTTATACAAAGTTACTACAGGCTTTGGTTGCAGATTTAGGTAAGCTATGTATAAATATACATAAAAATATATATAATTACACAGCAATTACTAGCAAGGTTTTGATGGTACAGCTCAATAAATTTCTTATTTAATCTTGAAAGTAAATGATAGTCAGATGGAAACAAAGAAGTAGAGCAAATGTAAACCTCATCTCATCATTTTGATGTGTATGTAAATAAAAATAATCACAAGCTATAATAGCTCTCTGCTTTGTGTAATGACTGCAGATGAGACACCAGCTCACTTGTAGCATGAATTCTTATTTTGTCCCAAAATATCCAATCTTACCTGCAGCTGTTCTCATTTTCAATTTTCTTTCAGTTTTAAATGTAATCACCTTAAGAGTCACAGTTTATCTGAAGCCTTTTTATAAGTAGTGTATATAGTATATTCATATAAATCAATTATTTACTATCTGAGAAACCAACTTCCTTTTTGAATGCCAGAAGAAAGTCAGGTAGGAAACCTGATGGAGCATCCATTCTACCTGATCATCTATCAGCTGTGATCAACTCATGCTTATTCTCTCTATTTATGTATGATCAAGTAATGTTACGTGTGTCCAAAAACGTTCTGATACCACAACCTGATGTAAATCTCTGATCTGAAATATCTGGTCTGAAATATTAGAGCAATATACTTCACAGTGTCTTTTTCAAAAATATCAGACCTAGTTCTGTTGTCTTATCACAAAAAAAAGTTAATTCTTAGTTAGCATTCAAAATATCTTCACACATCCAAGCCATCAGAAAACGTTTATAGTTTAAATTAGTAGTGTACTGCTCTAAAATAGCAGATTACCCCTGTTTTTTTAGTAGCATCCTGAAAAGAACTATTATCATATGATGGTCTTTAGGCTCTTCAAATTTGAAGCAAATCAGAACAATCATGAGCATTGACATTGTGGATACACTCACAGTGACATTCACCACAGCAGCATTTTGGAATTACAAAGAGAAGATATGAGATGATCCAGGCCAAGAAAAAGATCCAACTTCCATACTTCGTATGTATTTTATTTAAGCTGCATATTCTCAACCAACTGATGCACAGTTGTCTGTTTTTCCTACAAAACTCTCAAACTCAACAAGATAAAAACTGAATTCATGATGACTACTTCCAAAATAGTTCCCATATGTATATATGCAAAACTTTAGCAAATGCCATTATATCGCCACCTTATTAATCAGGCTTGAAATTTGAAAACCTATCTTTCCTTGTCTTAAGTCCAATGTCCAATTTAACCACTGGACTTTGTATCTAAGTCTACTTAGAGTATCTATACTAAGTATACTTAGAGTATCTATACTAGATACTCTAGCATAGAGTATCTTCCCTATGATCACTGATATTACCTCAGTTTAGAATTCATTATTTCCCTCTCGTATTAATTCAATGCCTTCAAAATTGCCTTTTGTTACTTAGCACTTTATATTTCTCCTGCAATTACTTTCTAAAACTCTACCATCCAGTATTTCCACATTGCTTATAAGATAGAAATTCATCTTTCTTGGGATAAAGGCCTTTCATGATTTGATGCTTTGCCTACTTTTCTTGTCTTATCTTTTGTCACTCCCCTACAATCATCTTGAACTACCTGTGGTTCACTGTGTATGTCATGCATTTTAATGCTTCTTCGCTTGTGCAAGTGTTACTGCCTCTGCAAGGAGTGCTCTTCTTTAATGTTCTGTTGTCTGAATATTCTTCCTCATTCCTCATGTCTCTGAATAATGCCATATCGTCTGTGAAACCTTCCTGAATCCCAAGAAATGCAGTTTTAACCTTTTCTTCTAAGCTAATATAGTACATTGTATTTAACTCAATATTAGTGTTTTTCTTACCAAGTCCGTCTCTTCCATTGAGGTGTGAGATCTTTAAATGGAGCGATTGTGTCTCAAGCTCCACTCTATAGCTGCTTCCCAGTACATTTTCTAGCATATAATATACAATAATGATTATTAAGTAAATAAATGAATGAAAGTATATGTGTAGCCAGACATGGCTGAATAGTAACACCCCAACCTGCTTCAGCCATGGGGGGATGTTGATTCAAAGATAATTAAATTATCGATTAACCAAACAAGATGTGTTATGCTAGCATTTATCTTGGAAGCCAAATCTGGAATAAATTATAATTTTCTCTTACTTGCATCCTTACACACATACACAAATGCATACACACACATATTTGTTCACTTACTAGTAGCAGTAGTGGAGAGCTGTGTTGTGTGTACATATTTTCTTGTTACTCGCAATGTATGCCCGGTCCAGCAGGATTGGCATCTACCTGTTAGAAATGCAAGCTCTTACAATATTATCAGGTGCTGTATAGCACATAATGGATTTATGTAGTAATAAATAGAAATGCAAATATAATAGAGGTATAAATTAAAATAGAAAGTGAAAAATTTAAATTTCAACTTTAATCAGTATCAAGCAGATACTGAACATTTTCTGTATTAACAATAGAACTGTAACCGGGGAACAAGAGCAGGGCTTTGGGGGCATTCCAGTGATGGTCACTGTTCCCCGATTGGATGTGTTTTTTCCAGGTCCTTGGGCTCTCACTCACCCAAGAATGATGGGGAGACCCAGGCGACGCAGTGATATTGTTCAAGTAAATATCGAACCCAAAGAGCTTTGCAGAAAAGCAATTTATTAGGCAGAGAGAGAGAGAGAGAGAGAAAGAAAGAGAAAGAGAGCTCCCACACTGTCATGGGAGGGATTCAGATATGGAGTCCTCACAGGTCAGGGGCACGGGGACTTTTAATCTGAGAGTTATTCCCACCCCATTCAAGTTCTTGTCCTATGAGAGGAGTTCCTTCGAACTTCCGCTGGAGTGATTGATCTCTGACTTTGATATCGGATTGGATGCTCAGTTCGCAATAGGGCCCCTCCTTCCAAGGTTTTGGCAGTCTTTTTAAACAAAGGAAACTCACCTGGCCTGTCTACCTTCTCCGGAGCACGAAAGTTAGACAAAGAACTCTAGGCTCCCGGATGGGATGTGGGGTTGGACAGAGGTATGGGGCTGGGAAGTTCTTGCCTTTGAAACCACTCCCCTTGTGGACCCAGGAAGAGAAGTTAATATAGTCTCTCAGGATCTCTTCTTATATAGGGAGTAACTTCTGCTCCTTATATTCCTATGAAGTGTGGATCAGCATTAGGGTGAGAAGTATTAGGTTGGTACAAAGGTAATTGCGTTTTTTGCCATTACTGCAGAATCGAGGAGAATGGAAAATAAGGATCTTCACAGAATCATGACATGACTATTATCTATCTCATAAGTTACTTTATTCAGGTATGATTTATGTACATACTTAAGATATACAACTTGATGACCTTGGAAATAAGTTACACCCATAATACCATCACCACAATCAATGTCATAATCACATCCATCACCTCAAAAAGTTTTTCTTTATTATTATTTTATGTGTAGCAAGAACACAACATAAGAGCTACCCTCTGTGAAATTTGAAGTATATAATACAGTATTGTTAACTATAGGCACTATCATGTACAGTGGATCTCTAGAAATTATTAATCTCATATAACTAAAGCTTTGTACCATTTGACCAACACTCCCTGTTCTCCTCACCTTAATCCCTGGAAACCACTACTGTACTCTCACTTCTACAAGTTTCACTATTTTAGATGCCTTACATAAGTGTGATTATGGAGTATTTGTCTTTCTGTGTCTAGCTTATTTCACGTACCATAATGTCTTCCAGGTCCATCTCTGTTTGCACAAATGACAGGATTTCCCTCTTTTTTAAGACTGAAATATATTCCATTGTAGGTTCATATCACATTTTCTTATCTATTCATCAGTTAATGAACATGTACGTTGCTTCCACGTCTTTGGCTGTGAATAATGTAGCAGTGAACATGGGAATGCAGGTATCTATACAAGATCCTAATGTCAATTCCATTCGCATTAGGATCCAGAACTGGAATTGCTAGATCATATGGCAGTTCTATTTTTGATTTTTTTGAAGAACCTTGTTACTATTTTCCTTTCCATAGTTGCTGCACCAATTTGCATGCCCTCCAACAATGTTGGAGGGTTCCTGTTTCTCAGCATCCTCACCGACACTTGTTATTTTTGTTTGTTTGTTTTAGACAGTAGCCATCCTAACAAGTACGAGGTGATATCTCCTTGAGGTTATGATTTGCATTTCCCTAGTGATACGTAATGCTGAGAACCTTTTCATTTGCCTCTTGGTCATTTGTATGACTTCTCTGGAGAAATATCTTTTCAGTTCCTTTGCCCATTTTTAATCAAATTATTTGTACTTTTTGTACTGAATCAAAGGAGCATCATATATTTTTTAGATTAACTGTATATCAGATATATAATTTGCAAATACATTCTCAATAGTCTATAGGTTGCCTTTTTATTTTGTTAATTGCTTTATTCTCTGTGCAGAAGCTTTTGGTTTGATGTAATCTCACCTGTCTAGTTTTTGATTCCATTACCTGTGCTTTTTTATCACAGCTAAGAACTCATTGCTAAGGCCAAAGTCAGTTTTATCCCCTGAGTTTCATCTTGGGGTTTGACGGTGTCTGGGCTTGCGTTTAAGTTTGTAATGTATTTTGAATTGACTTTTTTGTGTGTATGTATAAACTAAGGGCCTAATTTTAGTATTTCACATGTAGACAGCCAGTTTTTCCAACACCATTTACTGAAGAGACTGTTCTTTTGCTGTTTATTCTTAGTACTCTTGTCGAAGATCAGTTGATCATGTATGCATGGGTTTATTTCTGGGCTCTCTATTCTGTTCCATTTGTGTATGTGTCTGTATTTAAAACAATATTATAGTGTTTTGATTACGGTTGCTTTATAATGTATTTTAAAATCAGGAAGTGTGATACCTCCAGCTTTGTTCTTCTTGCTCAAGATTGCTTTGGCTATTTAAAGTCTATTGTGGTTCCATATGAATTTTAGTGTTTCTTTTTTCAGTCCTGTAAAAACACATTGGGATTTTGGTAGGATTTGTATTGGAAGTACAGAGTACTTTACATAGTATGCACATTTTCGCAATAGTAATTCTTCTAATTCAGTAGCACAAGATGCCTTTCCATTTATTTGTGTTTTAATTTCTTTTATCAATGTTTCATAGTTTTCAGTCTACAAGTCTCCTTAGTTAAGTTTATTTCTAAGTATTGTATTCTCTATAAGACTATTTTAAATGAAATCATTTTCTTACTTTTATTTTGGATTCTATGTTGCTAGTGTATAGATATGCAACCGATTTTTTGTATGTTTATTTTAAATCCTACAATTTACTGAATTTGTTAATCAGTCCTAAATGTATTTTTAGAGGAATGTTTAGGGTTTTATATGTATAATCATGTCTTCTGAATACAAACATAACTTTACTTCTTTCCAATTTGAATGGCTTTTCTTTTCTTTTTTCTTTTTTGTTTTTTTTTTTCTTTGCCTAATTATTCTGACTAGGACTTCTAATAATTTATTAAATAGAAGTGGCAAGAGTGAGCTTCCTTGCCTTGCTTTTAATCTTAAAGAAAAAGTTTTTATTTTTTTTCACTGTTGAGTATACTGTTTGCTGTGGAACTTTCATGTGTGACCATTATTGCATTGAGGTAACATCCTTCTATGTCTAATTTTTTGAGAGATTTTTGTCATGAACGGGTGTTAAATTTTGTCAAATACTTTCTTTTTCTATTGAGAAGATCAATTTTTTAAACTCTTAGTCTGTGAATGTGGTGTAACACACTAATTGTTGTACATATATGGAACCAACTTTGCATCCTAAAGATAAATCTTACTTGGTCATGTTGTATGATCCCTTTAATGTGTTGTTGAATTCAGTGATTTTTCCACCTATGTTCATCGAGGATATTAGCTTACAGTTTTCCTTTCTTGTGGTGTTTTGTCTAGCTTTGGTGTCAGAATAATGACAGCTTCATACAATACATTTGCAAGTGTTCCTTCTTTCATTTTTGGAAAATGTTTTAAAATAATTCCTATTAACTCTTCTTTAAATGTTTAGTAGTATTCTCCTTTGAAGCCATCTGGCTTTTCTTTGTTGGAAGGTTTTTGATTACTGATTCTACTTGCATATTTGTTATTTGTCTGTTCAGATTTACTATTGATAGAAAGTATGTTTCTAGAAATTTAACTAATTTTTCTACACTGTCTATTGTTAAAATATGATTGCTCATGACAGCCCTTTATAGTACTTATGATTTATGTGGCACCAGGTGTAATATCTCTTCTTCCATTTCTAATTGTATTTATTTGAGTCTTCTTTTTTTTTCTTAGTTTATTTAAGGGTTTGTTGACTTTATTTATATAGCTATACATATATTTGTTAAAATGACAAATTTCATTAATTTTTTATTGTTTATTTTATTTATTTCTGCTCTAATTGTTATTATTTCCTTTTTCTGCTACCTTCAGGCTTAGTTAGCTGTTTTACTAGTTCCCTGAAGTGTAAAGTTACATTGTTTACTTGAAATTTTTATTCTTTTATAATGCAGGTGTTTGTCACAATATACTCACCTCAGTACTGCTTTAGCTGCATCCGTAAGTTTTAGTATGTTATGTTTTTGTTTTTGCTTACCTCATGACATTTTTTAGTTCCCTTTTGATTTCTTCGTTGACTCACTGGTTAGTCAGAAGCATGTTGTTTAATTTCCACATATTTCCGAGTTTTCTAAAATTCCTCCTGTAGCTGATTTCTATTTTTATGCTACTGAGGTCAGAAAACATATTTGATATGATTTCAATTTTCTTAGATTTTTAAGAATTATTTTGTGGGACAGCATATGATTTATGATAGATAATATTCTGTGTCGACTTGAAAATGATGTGCATTCCACTGTTTTTGGATGGAATGTCCTTTTTATGACTGTTAGATCCATTTGGTCTGCAATGCTACTCAAGTCTGCAGTTTATTTACTTTCTGCCTTTATGATCTGAATGTTGTGGAAAATAAGAGTATTGAGGTCTCCTCCTATTACCATATTATTGTCCATTTCTCTCTTCAGGTTTGTCAATGTTTGCTTTTAGGTGCTCCACAGTTTGGTGCATACATGTTGATAATGGTTATATCCTCTTGATAAATTCCTCCCTTTATTATATGTACTGACCTTTCTCCCATTTGAGAGACTTAAACTGAAAGGTGACTTTCTCTAATACATATATCACCACCTCCCTTCTCTTCTGTTTACCATAGAACATCTTTTTTTCCCCCTTTCTTTTTAGCTTGTGTGTCCTTAGAGCCTAAATTGGTTTCATGTATGAAGCATAAATTTGAATATATTCTTTTTATCCATTCAGCTATTCAGTGTCTTTTCAGTAGTTTAATTCATTTACATTTATTTATTTAATATTTTATTATCATTTCAAAAGATATTTTTAGGGAACAGATAGTGTTGGTTACATGAGTAAATTCTTTAGTGGTGATTTATAAGATTTTGGTGCACTCATCTCTCAAGCAATGTACACTGTACCCAATGTGCCTTTAATCCCTCACACCCCTCCCATCCTTTCCCCCAAGTCCATTGTATCATTCTTATGCCTTTGCATCATCTTAGCTTAGCTCCCACTTGTGATTGAGAACATGCAATGTTCAGTTTTCCATCTTGAGTTATTTCACTTAGAGTAATGGTCTCCAATTCCATCTAGGTTGCTTCAAATGCCATTATTTCGTTTTTTTGTGTGTGTTTTTTTTTATGGCTGATTAGTATTCCATCATATAGATATAGATATAGATATAGATATAGATATAGATATAGATATAGTATTCCATCATATATATGTATAAATATATGTGTGTGTGTGTGTGTGTGTGTGTGTGTGTGTATCTCACAGTTTCTTTATACACTAGTTAATTGATGGGCATTTAGGCTGGTTCCATATTTTTGCAATTTTGCACAAGTGACAAGAAGCTGAATGTTCATCACCAAGACAATGGGAAAATGTCTCCAGGGCATGTCAGAAGTCTTCATGGCAGCGCCTCCCATCACAGACTCAGTGGCCTAGGAGGAAAAAATGGTTTTATGGGCCAGACCTGGAGTCCCCATGCTGTGTGCAGCATAGGGACTTGGTGCCCTGTTCCCAGGCACTCCAGCCATGGCTAAAAGGAGCCATGGTACAGTTCAGGCAGTGGGTGTCAGAGAATGCAAGCCCCAAACCTTGACACCTTCCACGTGGTGTTGAGCCTACAGGTGCCAAAAAGTTAAGAATTGAGTATGGAAACTTCCACCTAGATTTTAGAGGCTCTATAGAAATACCTGGATGTCCAGGAAAAAGCTTGCTACAGGGATGGGGCCCTCATGGAGAACCTCTGCTAGGGCACTTTGGAAGGAAAATGTGGGATGGGAGCCCACATGCAGAGTCCCCACTAGGGCACTGCCTAATGGAGCTGTGAGAAGAGGGCCAGACCCCAGGATGGTAGATCAACTGACAGCTTGCACCATGTTCCTGGAAAAGCCATAGACACTCAACACCAGCCCATGAAAGCAGCTTGGAGGGAGGCTATACTCTGAAAAGTGACAAGGGTGGAGCTGCCCCAACCATGTGAACCCACCTCTTGCATCCACATGATGTGGATTGAGATATGGAGTCAAAGGAGATCATTTTGGAGCTTTAAGATTTAGCTTCCCTCCTATGTTTTGCACTTGCATGGAGTCTATAGCCCCTTTGTTTTGGCTAATTTATCCCATCTGGAATGGGTGTTTTTACTCAATCCCTATACCCTCATTGTGTCTAGGAAGTAACTAATTTGCTTTTGATTTTACTAGCTTATAGGTGGAAGGGACTTCCCTTGTGTCTCAGAGTAGACTTTGGACTGTGGACTTTTGAGATAATGCTGAATTAAGACTTTGGGAAACTGCTGGGGAGGGATGATTGGTTTTAAAATGTGAGGACATGAGATTTGGGAAGAGCCAAGGGTGCAATGATACGATTTGGCTGTGTCCCCACCCAAATCTTAACTTGAATTGTAATAATCCCCACATGTCAAAGACAAAGATGGGGCCAGGTGGAGATAATTAAATCATGGACGTGGTTTCCCTCATACTGTTCTCATGGTAGGGAATAAGTCTCACCAGATCTGATAGTTTTACAAATGAGAGTTCCCCTGCACAAGCTCTCTTGCCTGCCACAATGTATGAGGTGACTTTGCTTCTGCCATTATTGTGACACCTTCCCAGCTATGTGCAGTTGTGAATCAATTAAACCTTTTTCCTTTATAAATTACCCAGTCTCGGGTATGCTTTTATTAGCAGCATGACAATGAACTGATACATTTCCCATTTCATTTCTAATTGAGCTTATTAGAATCTTCCACCTTTTTTTCTTGGTTAATCTCACTAAAGATCTGTCAATTTTATTTATCTTTTCAAAGAATCAGATTTTGTTTATCTTTTGTATTTTTCTTTGTTTCTTTCAATTTCATTTAGTTCTGCTCTGATCGTGGTTATTTCTTTTCTTCCACTGGGTTTGGGTTTGGTTTGTTCTTCTTTCTCTAGTACTTTGAGGTGTGACCTTAGATTATGCACTTGTGCTCTTTCAGATTTTTTGATGTAGGCATTTAAAGCTATGAACTTTCCCCTTAACACCACCTTTGTTGTATGCCAGAGGTTTTGGTAACTTATGTCACCATTACCATTCAGTTTAAATAAATTTTTAATTTCTACCTTGATTTAATTGTTGACACAATGATCATGCAGGAACTGGTTATTTAATTTAAATGTATTAGCATGGTTTTGAGGGTTCCTTTGGGAATTGATTTCCAATTTTATTCTGCAGTCTAAGAGAGTACTTGATATAATTTAGATTTTCTTAAATTTACTGAGACTTGTTTTGTGCCCTGTTACGTAGTCTGTCTTGGAGAACATTCCATGTGCTGATGAATAAGATGTATATTTTGCAGTTGTTGGATAGAATGTTCTGTAAATATCTGTTATTCATTTGTTCTAGGGTATAGTTTAAATCCAGTGTTTCTCTGTTGACTTTCTGTCTTGAAGACTTACCTAGTGCTGTCAGTAAGTACTGAAGTCCCCAACTATTATTGTGTTGCCTTCTAATCTCATTTATTCTGTCTAGAAGTAATTGTTTGTTAAATTTGGGGGCTCCAGTGTTAAGTGCATATTTAGAACTGTCATATTTTCCTTTTGAAAAAGACCTTTTATTATTATATAATGTTCTTCTTTGTTGTTCTTTTTTTAACTACTGTTGCTTTAAAGTTTGTTTTGTCTTACATAAGAATAACTACAGCTGTTCATTTTTGGTGTCATTTTGCATGAAATATCTTTTCCACCCCTTTACCTTAAGTTTATGTGAGTCCTTATATGTCAGGTGAATCTTCTGAAGATAGCAGATACTTGGTTGTGAATTCTTATCCATTCTGCCATTCTGCATATTTTAAGTGGAGCATTTAGGCATTTACATTAAATGTTCATATTGAGATATGAGGTACTATTGTATTCATCATGCTCTTTGTCACCTGATTACCTTGTTTATTTTTTTAATTCTGTTTTTGTTTTATAGGTCCTGTGAGCTTCAAAAAGGCTCTATTTTGTTATTATTATTTTGAGAATTTATTGCAAGATTTACAGCTCCTTTTAGCAGTTCTTGCATTGCTGGCTTAGTAGTGGTGAATTCTTTTAGCATTTGTTTATCTGAAAAATATAATATATTTTATTCATTTATGAAACCAATTTTTGCTGGATTCAAAATCTATGGCTGATAATTGTTTTGTTTAAGGAGGTTGAAGATAGGCTCTCAATCCCTTCTAGCTTGTAAGATTTCTGCTGAGAAATCTGCTGTTAATCTGATAGGTTTTCCTTTATAGGTTACCTGGTGCTTTTGCCTCACATATCTTAAAAGTCTTTCCCTCATCTTGATTTTAGATAAACTGATGACTATGTTTTAAGTTGATGATCTTTTTGTGATAAATTTCCCAGATGTTCTTTGAACTTCTTGTATTTGGATATCTAGATCTCTAGAAAGGCCAGGAAACTTTTCCTTATTTGTTCCCTTAAATATGTTTTCCAAACTTTTAGAAATATCTTCTTTCTCAGGAACATCAATTATTCTTAGATTTGGTCATTTAACATAATCTCAAACTTCTTACAGGCTTTGTTCATTTTTTCTTTTTTCTTTTTTTTTTTTTTGTAGACAGAGTCTTGCTCTGTCACTCAGGCTGGAATGCAGTGGTACAATCTTGGCTCACTGCAACTTCTTCCACCTCCTGGGCTCAAGCAATTCTCCTGCCTCAACCTCCCGTGTAGCTGGGATTACAGGCACCTGCCATCATGCCTGGCTAATTTTTTAGTATTTTTAGTAGAGATGGGGTTTCACCATGTTGGTCAGGATGGTCTTGATCTCTTGACCTCATGATCTGTCTGCCTCTGCCTCCCAAAGTGCTGGGATTACAGGAGTGAGCAACTGCACCTGGCCTCATTTTGTTTTTACGTTGTCTTTCTTTTTGAGGTTAGGTTAATTCCAAAACTTTGTCTTCAAACCCTGAAGTTTTTCTTCTGCTTCTCTGATTCTATTGCTGAGACTTTCCAGTGTGTCTTACATTTCTCTAAGGGTATCCTTTATTTCCAGAAGTTGTGATTGTTTTTTATTTATGCTATCTATTTTACTGAAGATTTTTCCCTTCATATCTTTATTACTTTTATTTAATTTCATTAAGTTGGACTTTACCTTTCTCTGGTACCTCCCTGATTAGCATAATAATCAACCTTCTGAATTATTTTTCTAGATATTCAGGGATTATTTCTTGGTTTTGATCCATTGGGGCTGAGCTAGTATGATTTTTTGTGTGTGTGTGGGGGGGGATTGTTAAAGAATCTTGTTTTGTTATATTACCAGAATTATTTTTATGATTCCTTCTCATTTGGGTAGATTATGTCAGAGGGAAGATCTGGGGCTCACAGGCTGCTTTTCAGATTCTTTTGACCCAAAATGTGCTCCCTTGATGTAGTACTCTCCCTCTTACCCTCGGGATGTAAGTTCCTGAGAACCTAGATGCAGTGATTGTTTTTGCCTTCTGTATCTAGCCACCCAGTAGAGCTACCAGGCTCTGGGCAAGTCCTGGGAGGTGTCTGCACAGAGTCCTGCCATGTGAACCGTCTTCAGGTCTCTCAGCCATGGATACCAGCACCAGCTGCAATGGAGGTGGCAGGGGAGCGAAATGGACTCTGTGAAGGTTCTTAATTGTAGTTGTGTTTATTGCACTAGTTTTGTGTTGGTTGGCCTCCAGCCAGGAGGTGGCAGTTTCAGGAAAGCATAGGGAGGATCAGGCGGTGGACAGGCTCCTAGAGCACCTAAGAGATTATGTCCTTTGTCTTTGGCTACCAGGGAGGGTAGAGAAAGGCCATTAGGTGGGGACAGTGTCAGGCATGTCTGAGCTCAGACTCTTCTGGGGTGGAGCTTGCTGCAGCTACTATAGGTAATGAAGGTGTTGTTTTCAGGCCAACTGACTTATATTCTCAGAAGGATTATGGCTGCCTCTGTTGTGTTATGCAGTTCGCCCAGGAAGTGGGGGAAAATCAACAGCTGCAGACCTCATCCAGCTCCCACACAGCCAAAAAGTCCAGTCTCACTCTCACTGTGCACTCTCCCCACGCCCCAACAGCACTGAGTTTATTTCCAGGCAGTGGGTAAGCAGGGCTGACAACCTGACCCAGACTACCTGCCTCCTTGCTGAGAAAGCAAGCAGGGTTTTCAGGTTTTACACTGCCTGCTGTGGCTTCTATGCTGTGTCTGCACTCCTGCTTCATCCCCTTCCCTGAGTTCTGTCCAGGAAACATCACTTTCAGTCAAAATTGTTACAAAGTTCAACTAGAACTTTCCTTCTCCCTGTGGTCTTTTCCTTTTTCCCCTTGCAGCCCTCCCCAAAGATCTCCGAGAGACAAAGTTAGAAATGGCTTCCCTGAGAACCACGAGAGCCCACAGGGCTCTTCCCACTGCTTCTTCTACCCCCATATTTCACTCAGGTCACTAAATTTGTCTCAGCTCTAGGTAAGGTCAACCCTTCTCCTGTGATCTGGACCTTCGGATTCCCCAATGTGAGTCTGACTGGGAGCTGACAATCCTCCTTTCATACTTTCACACTTTGGCAACTCTGTTTTTCATTTGTCTCCTGGAGCCTGCAGGAGCAATCCACTTTCTTCAAAGGGTCTGTGGATTCTCTCAGCTTCCTGGTATGCTCCTGAGGTAGTTCTTGGAGCAAAATTCACAATGTGAATCTCTGCATGCTGCTCTGTCCATCTGAGTGGGAGCTGCAATTTGGTCCTGCCTCCTACCTTCCATTTTTCCCAGATGAATTAATCTATTTACATTTAAACTGGTTATTGTTAGGTAAGAACTTATTATTGATACTTTATTTGTGATTTTATCTATTTAATAGTCATTTTATTTCTCTCTTCCTCACTTGCAATTTTCCTTTGTGATTTGATCATTTTTGTAGGGATATACTTTTTCTTTTTATTGTAAGTTTTTTTCTTTGCAGTTGCCATGAAGTTCTCATGATTTTTTTTTGTAGTTATGACAGTATATTTTAGGCGAATACCAACTTAACTTCAACCACATACAAAAACTACCCTTGTGTATCCCCACACATAATCTATTTTGATGTCAGAATTTACAACATTTTATATTGTGTATCTATTAATACACTTGTTTATTGTGTTTATTGTTATTTTTAATATTTTGTCTATTAACTTTTACAACAGTGTTAATATGGGTTATACACCATCATGATAGTATTGAAATATTATGTATTTGTTTATATATTCACTGATGCCAATGAGATTTAGACTTGTGTATGCTCTCATATTGCTGTTTAGAATCCATTTACTGCAATTTTTAAAACTCTGTTTAGCCCTTCTTGTAAGCCAGTTTTATCAATGGCAAATTCACTCAGTTTTTGCTTGTCTGGGCAGTCTTTATGTCTCTATGTTATAAAGATAGTATTGCCCAATGTAAAATTTTTGTTTGTCAGTTTTAGTCTTTCAGCCCTTTGAATGTATTACTCCATTTTCCTTTTTCCTGCAAGATTTCTACTAAAAAATTTACTGATAGTCTTTTTGCTTTCAAAGTTCTCTTTTGGTCTTCAACTTCTGACAATTAATTATAGTTAGTCTTGTTATGGACCTTATCAGGGTAAATATTTTTTGGGCTATTTGGGCTTCTTTAACCTGGATGTCCATTCCCTCTCCAGATATAGAAAGTTTTCAGCTATTATTTATTTAAACAATTTTGTATGCTCCTCCTTTTTTTCTGAGATTCCCATGACACATATATTGTTTCACTTGATAGTGTCCCATGAATACCACAGGATCCCTATATTATTTTTTATTTTTGTTTTTCTGACTGTATTATTTCAAATGATCTGGCTTCAATTTGCTGTTTCTTTCTTTTGCTTGATCAAATCTGCCATCAAGGCTTCCTATTGAGTTTTTTAGCTCAATCGTTGGAATCTTCAGCTGCAGAGTTTGTTTGTATCTTTTGTCATGGTTTGAATCTCTTTGTCAAACTTCTCATTTTGATCATTTATTGCTTTCCTAATTTTGTTTAGTTGTTGACTTGTGTTCTCTTGTAGCTCCCGAGCTTAGAAAATAGGTTTTGAATTTTTTGGCAGGAAGGTTGTAGATTTCTCTGTCTCTAGGGTTAATTACTGAAGCTTTATCTTGTTCCTTGCAGTGTCAAGTTTTTTACTCTTCGTGATCTTTGTATCCTTGCATTGGCATATGTGCATTTAAAGATGTAATCTATTTTTGTTTTTTTCAATTTAGGGCATGGATTTGCCAGAAAAAGCCCTTCAATAGCAGCCTGGCCAAAGATACTGGAGAGATAAGTTGGCTGGGTCCATGGACAATCAAGCTTCTGGGACCTGCAGTCAGGCTTGCTGCTGGGGTCTGTAAGTGTGGCTGCTACCAGGGGCTGTGGGGCTGGCTGTGAGATACACAGGTAGGTTGTTGAGAAACCTATTTCCCCTTTCTTAGTTGTTCTACCTTTAATCAGTTTAGCCATGCCAATTCCCATAGTGTTTTGGGTGAAGCAAAACAGAACTAGCCCCCTTGGGCTCTTTCTATTTTCTTTCCAAAATTTTAAAAAATAATTTCTTCCAATATTAATATGGTGTACCTAAGCAAGATAGAACTAAACTGTATAGGATAAATTTACCAACTGAGGAGCACTGTTGACAAAACAGTGCCTCAACAGTTGTGTATTGGTCTGGAGGTGTCCCAGTGCCATAGCTGAAAGTCAGGCCTACCAATCAAGGGGAAATGGAACATCTGGAAAGTATGTAAATCACTGAGCAACTTTTTCTCAGTTGACCGTATATCCAAGGTAAACATTTGCTTTTATTTCCTCAAAATAGAAAAGGCAATATGCTTTGTTGGGTTTAGTCTAAACTTAATACTACACTTAATTTAATGAATAAATTAAGCATGAAGAGAAGATGATCTCACAATTCAAAAGCTCTAGACATAAGACTATTTTTTTATATGTAAGAAGTTGATTTTTTATGTCATTCAGGTCTTTTATAATATGAAATTTTTCTTGGTGTTAGTTAAGTAGGATATAAAAGGTGGGCACATTTTTATAGAAGTTTTTTATTTTCCCTTTAGAGATCTGTAAGAAATTTTGATTATCCATTTCATTCAGCATTTTTGTACTGAGTACAAAGTAATGTTTCCTCGCAATGTTGCTAGTATCTTATAGTATAATTGTAAGAATTTTATTACTTCTATATATTTTCCTAGCCATAGTGCCACGTTTTGGGTCTAGTCAGTTTATATTATTCAATACTGATTATAACTATAATAATTACGATAAATTTGGGTCTTTCTAAGGTTTTAAAGATTCTTTACAAGACGTGAAAATATGTAGTAAGTGCTAATAAAGTGAATCAGAAATACTTCATTGACTTTTTATATATGTCAGAATGCATGAAATGCTAAACATATTTTAATGTAAACTTATTTGCAATGATTTTTTTTCTGCCAATGCAACAATGTAACTTTGAAAAATCAAACATTCTCCCTACTACAACAGTGATAATTCATCAAAATTCTGATATTGTCTCCAATTCAAAGAACTAAACGGTGTTGTTTCCTCACTGAGGAGAACTGCATATTTGCATACAAAAAATGCTTCACGGAAAATACAATTTCTCTTGCAATTTCAATGTGTACCTAATTATAAATAGTTATCCATTTTATTTAATTATAACAATAAAGAATAATCATTAAGATTGTTGTTTTCAAAATAATTGATGTCTTCATAAGCCTAACAAAGATAAAAAATGGTCACCATACGCTACATGTCCCATGAATAACACATTGAAGATCACCATATCCCAAAAGAGACTGACACTAGATGTAGCTTTTTCCCAGAAAACCAGATATACAAGGTGAACATTTGCTTTTATCCCCTCAGAATAGACAGGGCAATATGTTTGGGTGGGTTTAGTCTAAAATTAATACTTCATTTAATTTAATGAATAAATGAAGCATGAAGAGAAGATAATCTCACAATTCAAAGGCTGTAGATATAAGACTATTTTTTACACGTTAGAAGTGGATGACTTTTTTTACATAATTCAGTGCGCTCCACAGCATTGTATGTTCTAAGTCAGTCTCCATGAAAACCTCAAAGAGACAGCCTTTTGGTAATTTGTTAAATTGTTAAGACATGACAAATCCCTACTCCATAGTAGGGAGTAAGAATTTTTTAAAGATACATTGTTGGGAGGGAAAGGTACTTTTTCTGAAGACTTTTCTGGCAAAATTACCTTCTCTACAACAATTGAAAAACCAGAACAGTTCAATAGCTATTTAACATTTTGCAAGATACCAGTGTTACCAAAATTCATCCCAGATTTTGAAGATTGAGTTCTGGTTATCCCTTTTAAATGATATGTGATACCCAGAAACCTCTCTCACTTACCTTCATAGTTCTGTCAGACTCAGTTCTTCGTAATGGAAGCAAACATCAAATAATGTATCTTTTAAGACACATTTGAGATCCAGATACCAAAAGTAGAATAGCACTCTATTTTGGTCATTTGACACATTCAAAGAGAACCCAAATAAAGGGAGTAGTTTCATTTGAAAGTGGAGAGTTGACTCTCCGGAACAAAACAAGATATCTTAATTTACTCTAATAATAAACAATTTCTTGTATTCTGAAATGCAGAGAAAATGAGGGAAAAATGCCTTTTGTAAAACTATAGATTGAGTGAAGATTCTGCATGTTTCAAGTCTATCAGTTGTTATCTCCCATAGTCAATCAAACTTCAATTCAATTCTTTATTGACAGTGTGATCTTAGACAAATTCCTTTTCTTACCCATAACTCCTCATCTGCAAAATAGTGACATTACTACTGTGTATTTCCTAGGATTATTTTCAGCCTTAAATAAAATCATACATGCCACCATCATCTAATGCTACCTTCAATACCACCATCCTCACCATTAAAATGATGATTCATAGATTATAGCATAATGGAGAAGAAGTAAGGAAACTCTTTTAGTAGTCATACTTTACTATTATAATTGCAGCTTTGTTATGACTATCTCAAAGTTTGGTTTCCTGGAAAAAAATAATAGCATTATCTTTCTTTCAGATTTGTCTGCCCTTTGTTTATTTCTCTCTTGTTCTTAAGCATTGATATAAACTGACATCAAGTGCTAGAATTCAGTTGTACACCCCATAATTTTGAAAAGGATAAATTACTTGCTGTGGGATGATTTTAGCATTCAGCACCTGTGTAATAAAGTTCTACACCTTTTATCTTTGTGACTGGAAAGACCCATAGCTAGGCATAGTAACCAATGTTTATAACTCTTATTGAATTTGGTAACTTGGAAGCAATAATAGAATATTAACAACAACAACATAAAAAAAACATTAAATTTAGAAAGGAGAAAAAGAAAAGACAACAATTTGAGAAAACTCCAGTAAGGGATTTCAGTTGCCATTAGGATATGTTCCAAAAATAAAGGCCCCAGGGAACTTAGATTAATCCATCATTTATCTTACCCACGAGGTGGATCTGTAAATGACTTCATTGATCCACAGCTGTGTTCAGTATCTTACGCAACAGTGGATCAGGCAGAAATAAGATTGTGTGGGCAAAGGGGCATTAATAGAAAAGATTGAGCTAGAATTAGTTTCTCAGATTCTTTGCTAGTGCGTCCTGACAGCTTCCACCTGTTTGGTTTTAAACTCAAAGGAAATTTCTTCTTACATGATTATTATCTTGGAATGCTGTTCAAGGCTAAAGCAATTCCTTTCATTTTCTCCATTGTTCAAATAAAGGAGATTTCTAAAGACATGCTATCAAATCATTTTCTCATCAATGATCTGCAATGTTTATAGTTTAGTGTCTATCTATAGGGGATTTTAAAGCTGATCTGTAAAATTTAAAAATATATTTTTTAATTAAAATCAAATTCAGCTCAGAGGCAACAATTTAATACACTTTGTGGCTAAATCTCAAGGAGGTCCCAGTTAGCATAGATTCATGTTTCACAAAATTCCATCTTATCTTCCAGATAACATCTTACTGTTTCTTAAAGATTAGAAAAAGAAATGTATTGGCATTATGCACTGCTCTAGGTGAGAGGAATGTGTCTTACAAACGTAGCTCTGGCAGCATAAGGGTGCTACAAATCTCTGGCAGTACCATCATCCGACCCATGTGGGTTTGTAACTTTGAGAACAATCCTGCTGGTATACGTTGGCAAAGGTCACCTGAAAACATTACTGGAGCAGCATATGTCTATGTGTTTCAAAATGAACTCAGTTTTGGTTCTGACATGGCAACACTGAGAATCAGTCGATCAAGAGATTTGCTTAACTTCCTGTATTATATATTTAGGCCAAATTTTTTTTATTGGAAAGCAGTCTGGTTTTCGAATAAAGAATCTAGGAAGATTGAACAAGATTTGTATTCTGTCACATAGATGAACTGTCTCTCTTTCCCAAGACAAGTTTCCACTTTACATCTTAATCAGTGCACGTTTCCATTACTGTCCTCGCTTATGGGAGAAGTGGTGTATGACTCAAATATTGACTAGACATGTGCTCCTCTTGCCATCAATTGTAATTCAGCTTGCCCAGTGGTAATTCTATCCATGGGGCCACTTGTGGGGAAGTTTCATTGATATTATGTCTCTTTGTTTTGTTGGTTAGCAGAAATTGCCTTGTCTCTTAAACTATTTTACTGCAAATACTTAGTTTGGTATGAGAAATGACAGGCAAATATGTACAGAACAAAAAGAGAGCCACATATTTATTATTTGAACATCTTTTTTAAAATGCAACATGTGGGCCAAAAGGTTATTTCAAAAGTTGGTTGGTTGGTTGGTTATATGACCAGTGATAATGATAATGTCTTGGTTGCAATGTGTGTCACTCTGTCACTCAACATGATGGAAAGCTTTATATGCAAATATTCTTTGTGTGAGAGGGTTGAGTGAAACTGAAATAAAAAACCAGAGTTAGAAGGCCGAGTAGGCATGAATGACAGAAGAGTCAAGTAAGGTGTGATAAATGAGACTAAAAGATTAACAGAAAGAATAAAGACCTTGAGGACATAAATTATAAAGAACTGGCAGAAATTTTGGAAAATACATAGCAGTTTCAAAAGATATTGAATTTTAAATCAAATCTCAGGGTATAAGAGAGCACTTGATAATATTTGGTTACATAATTTAAACAATAAATAAATAACTTTTTTTCTGTATAAATAGCTTTTTTTCTGACTGAGTTAAGCATACTTGGTCTACAATATGAGACCAAAATGAGGCAGGGTGCTTTTTCAGTCTTTTGTGTTATCCAAAAAGTTGAAATATATACTAAATATAATGTGGGCATAAGTAAGGCCTACTTCTGTGCGACTGACAAAAAGCAAACAAACATATCCTAGCAGAAATATGAAAACAAATGTATGGTCCTCTATCTGGTAAATTAAAGCACTTTCAGATCCAGTGGTTCAAAGAATGTCACCAGGTTATTTATTCTTTTAAGTGCCATCTTTTCATCTTTTGGAAGGCAAGCACTTAGGAAATACTGAATTCCTTGTCAATGTAATTAGGCATGACAAAATTAAATGATTCACATGTTATAGAGAGAATATTAGGCTATGGATGAGATCAATATCCTTCAAATCTCACGATTCCATGATGCTACTAATTCTTTTATCAAGAGTTTAGAGATAGATACTTTTAAACGGTTAAAAAAAAAAAAAAAAAAAAACAGATGCTTGGTAAGCATCTAAGGTAATGCATGTGGGGTTAATACTTAGGTGATGGTCTGATAGCTGCAGCAAACCGCTATGCACACGTTTACCTACGTAACAAACCTAAACATGCTGCACATGTATTCTGGAACTGGAAACAAAATTGAATTTAAAAAAATAATTCTTTCATGCTATCACCCCCACTTGACTGATCTTCCTTTCTCTGGAGATCTTTGAATGCTTGACATCAGCATCAAAATCATGGCTGTCCCTCCCCCTCATTGCCAAATGTGAAATGCCCTGGTGCGGTAAAAAATAAAAGCAGCAACTTGGAACTGCTGCCCTCTCCTAACCCTTGGCTCTGATCTGGCTCTGGCACAGCCTAGGGACCCTAGGGACAGTGGGTCATTTTCTACAGCAGCTCAGGCCCAGCTTTAACATCAATCCCAAGTCCATAAACAAATGCACCTTTCTTCTGTGGGGCTTGGAAAACAATACCCCAAAATGAAGGCTTCAGAAATAGTCTCAGAAGTATAAGTTTTTGACTGACCTTCTTCGGCCCTCCTATCTCTTGATCCCATTCTCCCTCTGAGGCTAGCTAGAGAAACTAGAGTCCCTCTTTTCCAGTGCAGATTACGGAAATCAGCATGCTTTTTCCACAAAGCCAGCCATAAAATCTAAAACTGTTACTCTAATTTTCCCTATACCCTTCTGTGTAAAACATGGCCATTAAGAAATTATCTCACCTAGCTTGTTTGACTGTAGGTCATAAGACCCCCATTCTAGAGAGGGCCCCGTCCCGTAACCAGAAGAAAGGAATGTTGCTCAGAGACGCCAAGAAGAGTCTAGACAGACAGGCCTTGCTGGATTCCCCCACTCAGGATATTAGCATTAGATAAGACTTTTTGTGCAATCATATTTCCACATAGCTGTCAGTACTTTTTTGAACCTAAGTATAAAAATGAAAACTCCCTATATTTTTGAGTTTTCACTCTATTTGCTCCCATGTATACATACATGCTAAATAAATTTGTATGCCTTCCCCACCCCCTAAAAAAACAGATACTTCAGTGACTATAGTTAATAATAATGTGTTGCAGATTTCAAATTACCTAGAAGAGGGGATTTTTAAATGTTCTCACCACAAAGAAATGATAAATATTTAAGGCAATGGATATGCATTTAATTACTCTGATTTGATCATCACACAATGAATGGATGTATCAAAACATCATGTTTCACCTCATGAATATATACAATTATTTGTCAATTAAAAATAAAACTTTAGAGAAATGAAAAACAGAAACTTATAAAATCAGTTAAAAGAAATGATAAATAATTTATGTAATTATAATGGGAAATCAGGTTTTAAAAATAAAATTCCAACTTACATGCAGATTCTCAGGAATAATATCCGTGTTTTTATTGACAAGTAGTTTTTTTTTTAATTTTGTGGGGAGAGGGGCAAGGTTTTAATACAGCCATCCACTCAGACAGCTAGCCAGTCAGACAGCCATTTATTCACTCATTTGTAAATAAATATTGAGCAGCAATGATGTGCCAAGCCTTTTTCTGAGAACATGAGATACATTGGTGATCTTATTAGACATGCTCCTGCCCTCATGCAACTCATATTTCTGTGGAAAACGCAGACACAAAGTAAGTTCAAAAATAAATACTTTACATTAGAATGGGGAGGGAGTTATGTAAGATGGTCAGGAAAGGCCTCTCCAAAGACCTGACATTCAACTTGAAATGAAATTTCAGAGCTCAACCTTGAGCAAAGAAAAGCAAAGGGTATTTCAGTAGAGCCAGTATCAATAAAAGTCTTGAAGATAGCAAAGTGCTGGCCAGATCAAAGATACGAAGAAAATCTTTATGTTTGAAGTCAGAGAGAAAAGAACGATGTAAGATACAAATGTGGGCAGGAAGCCAGTGCCAGATTATGTACATTTGGAGTTTGGATTTTACTTTTAATGCAATAAGAAACCATGACGGGGCACGGTGGCTCACGCCTGTAATCCCAGCACTTTGAGAGGCCAAGGCAAGCAGATCTCCTGAGGTCAGGAGTTCGAGATCAGCCTGGCCAACATGGTGAAACCCTCATCTGTACTAAAAATACAAAAAATTAGCCAGGCATCGTGGCGGGCGCCCATAATCTCAGCTACTTGGGAGGCTGAGGCAGGAGAATCTCTTGAACCTGAGAGGTGGGAGTTGCAGTCAGCCGAGATAGCGAGATAGCACCACTGCACTCCAGTCTGAGTGACAAGAGCAAAATTCCGTCTCAAAAAAAAAAAAACCATTTTACATAGGAAAGAAACATGATATTATTATTTTATAAAAGACATCAAAAGCAGATGAGTAGAAAATGTATTGAAAGTGAGAAAGAGTAGAAGCAAGGGGACAATTAATGGATTTGAGATATAGTCCAAGGTGAAAATGATAGCATTTGCTAGTAAATTGAAAAACTATGTTTTAGGCAATGCTGAAACCATAAACCAGTTTGAAAACTCTATGTAATAATAAAGACAGCACCCTCCCTCCAGTGGTAGCAGCCCTGCTATCATTTACTATTTGTTAACAATAAGTTCCCACTAAATAATAGAGAAAAAGACTCACAGCAGTTTCCCCAATAAAAAGCAAAATTCTGTGTTGATTGAGTCAATACAGGTTTTGCTAACTTCCTAAAATTTTCATAATCCTTGTAGATAATAGCTATTGAATTGTGTGGCAAAACAGTTAACAATAACACTTTTTTAAAAGAGAGAATAACCTGTATCTGAATAGTAGTTTGCCATCACGTTTCTCCTTCATGTTTTGAGATATTATACATTTGTGCAATCGGTATTATTATTCATGTTTTACAGATAAAAGTAACTGAAGATCCCAAAGGTTAAGTGACTTGCCTAAGGTTACAAAACTGAAAAAGCAACAATACTACCATTAACTCATTCCAACATGCAACACTGCCTTCTTCCTGCAAATTAGATCTGTCCTGCTTTGTCTCATGCTTGAATATGAATTTGTATGAAGTGACTATATTAAAAATTTGCTTGTAATACCAAACTAGCAGGAATAGTCACAGAAAGAAGAAGCAAATTTAGCCTCTTTAGTCAAATCTTGGCCTTTCTGTTTAGACTGCAAATTAGAACTGATTGTGTTAGAGGTTTCCATGGTGTAGGCACTAGTCTCTCATGAACTGAATTTACGTCGTCAACATTTAAAGCTGAAACCCATTAGACAACAGTAACTCGGGTCACTTATTACCATTAAGAATGTATGCAGCACTTTATATTTGGAAAGAGGTCAATGAAATGTAGACAGATTTGAGTGCTGCCTAAATGGACAAATCTGTGCTGGCATCCCAACAGCACAGTTGCTTCATAATACAGTTTTTATCCCTTTCGATATATGACAGAATGTGATATTTATAACACAGGGCACAGTTTAATATGTACAGACCTTCACTCATACTAAACTAAAAAACACCATATTTGTTTTAAGTTAACAGTTTTATCATTATTCTTGGGTATCAGTAAACTTTTAAGAGATTCCATTTATTTCTTGGTACCCAGATATTACGGGGGAAAAAAAAAAACCTTAGTCATCTCAAGCTTACTTGCTATTGAAACAATTTAGTGCAGTTTGATAGTTGTATTCTTTGAAGTTAAGACACACACAGCTTTCAATTCTTTTGTCTGAACTTACGGTAATTCTGTGAATTTTAGGTAGGTCATTTAACTTTTTGGTACCTTTAATAGCATTTTTTAGGGGTTAAAGAAAACACGTGGGTGTCATATATTATTTTTGGCCACCTAGCCACTAATCTAACACCCCGTAATCCCAAACTGCTATTCCCAATATTATACTTACTTTTTTAATCCTCCCTTGTGGTCATGAGGCAGACACTTGAACTATGATTTGTCAATCACAAAAGTCACCCTAAATATTGACTTAGGAGCCAGTGATGCAAGAATTAGGGGACCCCACAGAAGTGGTAACAGCTATGTCTCTTTTACCAGGGGCAGGGGTAGGTAGTGTTGGTAATCATGTCCACTGTTTGGTACCCATGTTGTCATTCGGCACACCAGATGCCATGTGGGCATCTAGTGTACAGGAAGGGAAGTGGGACTGTCGCTAAACTGAGTCTCCCCCATGCTTTGGGGTTTTCCTTCTGGTTCTTCTTGGCCCCTTACAGTTATACTCTGGGTTTTTACATCCATTTTCAAATAATTGTTTTCTTCTGGCTAAATCATCCCAATCATCCCTTGTTCCTGGCACCAATGAACCTTCAACTTAGAATAAAAATAGTGAATTGCATATCTGACAGTTTAAGGTATCAGTTTTGAAGTTTTTGAAGAACTTTCTTATATATATTACTTCTCTGAGTCATTGCAGTAATATAATGAAAAGATTACAATTTACTGAAGATATTGGTGGTCAGAGAGGTCCCATGAGCTTCCCAGTATTACATTTGGGAACTATCAGACTTAATTATTTTATTTTCCTGAAAGTATATCTGGTATTTATTATTAAATCATATCTCTTCAGACATAACATTTACATGGGTTCTTGGGTATCCATTTTAATAAAGAAGAACAATGCATATTTAAGTCATAAGATGTTGCATACAAGACAATTTCATTTATGTAGAGCAACCAGCCACTCTCAGATAGCACACTTATTATGGCTATGATAAAATTAAGCTTTGCATAAAGCAGACATTTTGACAACATTCCATCAGTTTCCAATCCTCTATTATGCATTATAAAACAAAAACGTATGATTTTCTAGTTTTTAAAAAGCAGAGAAATAGTAAAATGTAAAGATTTCATATTTAATATAAAATATCCCAAATTGAAAATTTACTGATTCCTATAGAATACAAATTTGTGACTTTAAATAAAAATCCAAAAGTACTCAAATATATTATTTCGTAGAAATTCTCAATATTTCATTCAAGATACACTATACTACAAATAGGTTACTTAACTATTCCTTTGGGAACCTACAAATGTTATTATTATTATTTTTTTGGATGAAGCCTCACTCTGCTGCCAGGCTGGAGTGCAGTGGCACGATCTTGGCTCACTGCATCCTCTGCCTCCCAGGTTTAAGTGATTCTCCTGCCTCAGCCTCCCAAGTAGCTGGAATTACAGGAGTGCACCACCACACCAGCTAATTTTTGTATTTTCAGTAGAGACAGGGTTTCACTGTGTTGGCCAGGATAGTTTCCATCTCTTGATCTCATGATCCGCCCTCCTCAGCCTTCCAAAGTGCTGGGATTACAGGTGTGAGCCATCGCGCCCGGCCACAAATATTAGTTTTAACAGTCAACAAATGCCTCACTTATGGAAAATCATATTGTATGCTAAGATTTCAAATTGGTACAACAACTTTAGTTAATGGCACAAACGCAAGTTGAACATGTGCAAACTCTGTAACTGAGAAATCCTTCTTCTGTGCATGTACTTAGAGGAACAATTGCATCTGTCTAACTTTAAGGAGTATATAAAAATATTAATTATGGCACTGCTTATAATGACAAAATATTATAAATAAATTAATGCCAATCAATAGGAGAATGGATAATTGTGGTACATTTTTACAATTCATTATAAAACATTAGAAAGTAGTTGCACACAGTGGATGGATCTCAAATACATAGGATTCAGTAGGAAAAAAGCAGGAAGTCAGAAAATAAAATCCTCCTTCATTTCATTCATTATAATTCAAAATCAGATAAATATAAATGATTTTTTAGGGTTGCATATAAATGTAGTAGACTGTAGAGAAAAGTAAGCTTTTAAAAACTACAAAACTCATAGTAGCTTTTACTCCTGTAAAAGACAAGAATGCCCTGAGCATTAAAATGTATTGGTGGTATGATTAAATAAGTGATGATTTTATTTATATTTTAGTAATTTAAACTACAAGTATAACCCAATTCTTCAAATAACAGATTTTTTTTTTTTTGACAGAGTCTCGCTCTGTTGCCAGGCTGGAGTGCAGTGGTGCCATCTCAGCCACTGTAACTTCTGACTCCGTGGTTCAAGCAATACTCCTGCTTCAGCCTCCTGTGTAGCTGGGATCACAGGTATGCACCACCACACCCAGCTGATTTTTGTATTTTTAATAGAGATGGTGTTACACCGTGTTGGCCAGGATGGTCTTGATCTCTTGACCTCATGATCCTCCTGCCTCGGCCTCTCAAAGTGCTAGGATTACAGGTGAGAGCCACTGCACCCGGCCCAAATAACAGATTTTAATAATAAGTATATATGTAATTTACCTATTAATCATCCTAAGTGTTCAATTGTTGAAAGAGTTCGCAGACCTCAAATGGTTTATGATCATGAGACAGCTTTATCACAAGCAAAGGTACAATATAGCAAGAGCAGGAGAAGTCTGCATTCCAAGTGTCCTCACTTTTAATGCAGTCTGCATGATTATAGAGCAGTCTTCTTTTTCCTACCTCCACTAGTCAAGTTGCACAGAACACATTGTGTCAAGGTCTCAAACTGCTACCTTGTAGCTACATCACTACCAGAAAGTTCAATGTCTGTCTTCTTCTAGGGGGGTTCTCTTATAGTGAACTGGTCTGGTCATGTGGGTGTAGGAACATTCTAACTTTCTGTGTGACATTTCTTAACCATGAAAACAACATCTACCTGCTTATGGTGGCTCAAGCACATATCTACACACCCCTGTACCCTGCAACTCACTTCCCAGGAGAGGTTCTATCCCACAAGTTGCAAACCATAAATTCAATTAAAATTACTAAGTAATGCTGATGGACTAATGCAAATTGAGCAACTAAGAAATCTGTCGTCAGAGAGCACCATTTTTCATAATTAATAGATTTCATCGTACTGGCCAAGGGTCATTATTTCTGGGTATAAGTATGGGGTCAATCCAAACCAGGTAGAGTAACTCATGCTATGCAGTATATATTATGACACATGTGCACCACTGATATGGTACTATTGACTACATGTCAAAAATAAATTTATATGAGTAATTATTAGCTGGCCTATGTGTTTCTATATCCATCTAATCTTGATGAGTAAGCCACTTAACCCCTACCTCTAGGCTTAGTCCAGCTGCTGATTTTTAGAAAGCCTCTGTTCCTAAGTAGGAGCAATATAGGAAGTATCTTCTTCAGCCACCCTCAAATGTGCCTTGTTAGTGCCTTCTTTCTAACAGCTTTGTATTTAACAATGACTACAATAAGGAATACCGCTTCCTAAACACCTTTTACATTAAGCACTAGGCTTAATATAAAACACACAAAAAATTATCTCAATGTATACAACGGGAAAAATGGAAGAAATTGCAATTCAGGGTATTTAAATAACTTTCCCAAGACTATAAAAAAATCATGTCAGTTAGAAATGCTTTCAGCTGCAAGTATCAAAAACTTGATCATAATGTGCTAAACAAATTGGGGCTTATTTTTCTCTCCTAGCAAGAAATATATACCTCCAGCCTAAGTTGTACAATGACATCAGCACTAGGCTCTCTATGATATGTTCCGTCTTCATTAAATTGCAAGACAGCTGCTACAGTGACATGAATTGTGTTTGTATTTTAGGCAAGAAGGGGAAAGGGGCAACATCAGAAAAAAAAAAAAGTCCCTCTTACTAGAAAAATGAAGTAAAGTTTTCTACAGAAGCTCCCAACCAATTCTCCTTAGTTCTTATGTAGAAGTGTCACACGGACACAACCAACTGCACAAGACAGGAAAGGAAGAAAGTATTTGGACCTGGATGTTGTGTAGACCAACAGGAGTGTCTGCTAGCCAGTTAGGGGTAGTGCCTGTATTCAAAAATTAATATTAAGCAGCCACTTCTCTCATTCTCTTTGAAGTAAATTGGTGTTCTCTTTTCCGTAATCAGGTCTTATTTTTTGGTTTGTTGTTTTTATCTTGCATTTGAATCCTAACCTTGATTCCCTATGAAGAACATTAATTTCTCTGAGAATGCTATCCTACCATCCCTTACTCCACTGACCATCTCTTCTTTGCTCCTCATAGCAGAGTGCATACTTTTCTGGGCATCTATAATACTTTCTTATATTGATCTGCTGACTTGAAGTTCATTCCTTCCACTTGATATGGTTATGGTCGTTCGTTTTTCTCATTAGTCCATTTGTTGCACCCGGAATATAACCTAGCCTTTTCTCTTAAGTTTGTGCTATTCCTTGTGCCTGGGATGGCTTCTCTTCAATGACTATCAATTATTTCAACTACAACACATTCTCATATTTAAATTGTCTCAGAACACCACACCTACAGACAGATCTCTATTTTCTTCATAGAAAATAGAGATCTGTTTCTATGCTACTATCTACGATTCATTTGAAAAATAATCTCTTGCTCTGTAAAGTCTGTTGACATATTTATTGTTTATCAGGTTTTTTTTATTTTAAAATTTCAGAAAAATACACTTTAATAGAAAGAGTATTGAATTTATAAATTGTTTTAAGCAGTATGGCCATTTTAACAATGTTGATTCTTCCTATCCATGAGCATGGAATGTTTTTCTGTTTGTTTGTATCATCTTTGATTTCTCTGACCAGTGGTTTGTAGTTCTCCTTGTAGAGATCTTTCACCTCCCTAGTTAGCTGTATTCATCGGCATTTTTTCTTTTTGTGGAAATTTTGAAGTTCATTCCTGATTTGGCTCTTGACTTGACTATTGTTAGTGTGGAGGAATGCCAGTAATATTTTTCACACTGATTTTGTATCCTGAGACTTTGCTGAATTTGTTTATTAGCTTACGAAGGTTTTAGACTGAGACAATGTGATTTTCTAGATATAGGATCATGTCATCTGCAAACAGGGATAGGTTGACTTGCTCTCTTCCTATTTTTATGTCTTTTATTTCATAGTCTTGGTTTATTGCCCCAGCGAGTACTTCCAGCACAGGAGATATTGGGAATACCAAAGCTCTGCATCAGGCAAGGCTTGCATTTCTCCCTCTTTCTTCACGGCCCACAGCCTCATCACCATGAGATGCCTTGGAATCTATCTAAATTAACTCTATTATACCTTTTGTTTTTGTTTACTTGAGTCCCCAGAGGAAGAGCAAGACCTCCTGTTATCTCTCATCACCTAGAATCCCATCCTTCTAAGGTTTCATGCATTCCTAGTGTCATCCCTTCTTTTGCTCTTCACCAACTCCCAAAAATCTTCCACTATTCTGCCTAAAACAGGAGTACCAATCTGCTTTATTCATATCTTTTCTGAGCATTCCCTTCACCTTCCAGTTTTAATGGAAACTTGACCATTTTCTAAGCATACTGGTTTCTTGGCAATTCTCTCAGGTGCTGTTTCTCTGTCCATACCTTTTAAGTTACCAAGCTTGGAAGTGCAGTGAGGATTTATCATTGTTACTTCCAGACCATTTCTCATGTCTGCTCTATTTACAAATAGAAACGGGAGAAAACAAGTTCAAAACCACATCAGTAGCTTTGTCAAACTCTATTCTTCTTTTTTTGCAATTGTCTATAAAATGTATCTATTTTATTGTTTGTTTTTTCTCCACATTCTCTCTCATATTTCTCCTGTCAGTATTCTTGGTAACTTTAACTTTAATAATTCCATAAACAGTCCTTCAAATGCAGACTCTTAGTTTTTTAACATTCTCTACTTTGATCATCTGATCTGATCTACCTCTGCTTTAAACATCTGCTCTCATAATTAGATGCTAACCTCTTCTATTACCAGCAACTAAAACCCCCTCACATAACATCAATAGTAATAACTTCTCTCTGACAATCTCTGATTTATCCAGCACATCCTCTCTGGAATCTTAATTTAACAACTTTCTTGACATCTAAAAACTATAAACCTTTTATCTAATAATTTTTCTACTATATCCTTCCACTTTTATATCTCATTACTTGTGCTTTGTAGTTCATAGTCTATTATTAGAACAGTATATTTATGTGGATATGCTTTTTACATATCCATATACACCCACATTTCTTTCACTTTCTCCGTTGGTCATATCTCCTGGATAAACCTCAACCTGAGATTGCTACAAGTCTTTTTCTGTTCTTCACACCTAAGCAAATAAATGTGGTTTAGAAATACATAACCCCAAAGACACAAACATTTTAATTGGTCTCAGACCATTAAATAAAGGTGCTACCTGACATTCATGTTATATTTTGCTCTTATTATTATCATTATTCAAACTGTCTTATTAAAAACAATTTTAAACTTTCTCTAGTAAGTATTCACTAGTTACTAATTCACTAACAAATTCACTCTTGGAAAATAAGATTAATTACTATTTCACTAGTAGTGTAAGAACAATCAGAAGAGATATCATCATCAAAGGTGGCTAGCAAGAGGGCCAAATAGAAACAGCTCTGGTCTGCAGCTCCCAGGTGGGTGATTTCTGCATTTTCAACTGAGGTACCCAGCTCATCTCACTGGGACTGGTTAGATAGTGGGTGCAGCCCTTCTTCTGAGGGTGAGCAGAAGAAGGGTGGGGCATCTCCTTACCCAGGAAACACAAGGGGTCGGGGAACTTCCACCCCTAGCCAAGGGAAGCCATGAGGGACTGTGCCATGACAAATGGTGCATACTGGCCCAGATGCTGTGCTTTTCCCACAAACTTCACAACCCAAAGAGCAGGAGATTCCCTTGGCTGCCTATTCCACCAGGGACCTTGGTTTCAAGCACAAAACTGGGCTACTATTTGGGCAGACATCGAGCTAGCAGCAGGGTTGTTTTTTCATACCCCAGTGGCACCTGGAATGCCAGCAAGACAGAACTGTTCACTCCCTTGGAATGGGGCTGAAGCCAGGGAACCAAGTGATCTAACTCAGTGGATCCCACCTCACAGATCCCAGCAAGCTAAGATCCACTGGCTTGAAATTCTTGCTGCCAGCAGAGCAGTCTGCTGGTTGACCTGAGACACTTGAGCTTGGTTGGGGGCTAGGTGTCACAGTTACTGAGGCTTGAGTAGGTGGTTTTCCCCTCACAATGTAATCAAAGCGATCTGGAAGTTTGGACTGGGCAGACTCCAACGCAATTTGGCAAAGCTTCTGTAGCCAGACCACCTCTCTAGATTCCTCCTCTCTCGGCAGGGCATCTCTCAGAGAAAGGCGGCAGCCGCAGTCAGGGGTTTATAGATAGATAAAACTCCCATCTGTCTGGGACAGAACACCTAGGGGAAGAGGCAACTATGGGAGCAGCTTCAGCAGACTTAAACATTTCTGCCTGCTGGAAGAGAGCACTGGATCTCCCAGAACAGTGCTTGAGCTCTGCTAAGGGATAGACTGCTTTCTCTAGTGGGTCCCTGACCCCTATGCCTCCTGACTGGGAGACACCTCCCAGCAGAGGTCAACAGACACCTCATACAGGAGATCTCTGACTGGCATCTGGTGGGTGCCCCTCTGGAACAAAGCTTCCAGAGGAATGAACAGGCAGCAGTCTTTGCTGTCCTGCAGCCTCTACTGGTAATACCCAGGCAAACGATCTGGAGTATACCTCCAGAAAACTCCAGCAGACCTCCAGCAGAGGGGCCTGACTGTTAGAAGGAAAACTAACAAATAGAAAGGAATAGAATCAACATCAACAGGAAGAACCTCCACACAGAAACTCCATCAGAAGGTTACCAACATCAAAGACCAAAGGTAGATAAATCCATAAAGATGAGGAGAAACCAGTAAAAAAAAGGCTGAAAATTCCCAAAACCAGAACACCTCTTCTCTTCCAAAGGATCACAACTCCTCACTAGGAAGGGAACAAAGCTGCATGGAGAATGAGTTTGACAAGTTGACAGAAATAGGCTTCAGAAGGTGGATAGTAATAAACTCCTCTGAGCTGAAGGAGATGTTCTAACCCAATGCAAGGAAGCTAAGAAAGTTGAAAAAAGGTTAGAGAAATGGCTAACTAGACTAACCAGTTGAGAGAACATAAATGACCTGATAGAGCTGAAAAATACAGCACAAGAATTTCGTAAAGTATACACAAGTATCAATAGTCAAATAGATCAAATGGAAGAAAGGATATCAGAGATTGAAGATCAACTTAATGAAATAAAGCGTGAAGACGAGATTAGAGAAAAAAGAATGGAAACGAATGAACAAAACCTCCAAAAAATATGGAACTATGTGAAAAGATCAAATCTGCCTTTGTCCAGTGTACCTAAAGTGACAAGGAGAAGGGAACCAAGTTGGAAGACACTCTTAAGGATATTATCCAGAAGAACTTCCCCAACCTAGCAAGACAGGCCAACATTCAAATTCAGGAAATACAAGAACATCACAAAGATACTACCTGAGAAGAGCAACCCCAAGACACATAATCATCAGATTCACCAAGGTTGAAATGAAGAAAATAATGTTACAGGCAGCCCAAGAGCAAGGTTGGGTTACCGACAAAGGGAGGCTCATCAGACTAACTGCGGATCTCTCTGCAGAAACCCTATAAGCCAGAAGATAGTTGCAGGGGGGAATATTCAACATTCTTAAAGGAAATAATTTTCAACCCAGAATTTCATATCCAGCCAAACTAAGCTTTATATGCAAAGGAGAAATAAAATTCTTTATGGAAAGGTAAATGCTGAGAGATTTTTGTCACCACCATGCCTGCCTTACAAGAGCTCCTGAAGGAAGCAATAAATACAGAAAGGAACAACCAGTAGCAGCCACTGCAAAAAATACCAAATTGTAAAGACCATCATCACTATGAAGAAACTGCATCAACTAATGGGCAAAATAACAAGCTAGAATCATAATGACAGGATCCAATGCTCACATAACAATATTAAATGTAAATGGGCTAAATGCCTCAATGGAAAGACACAGACTGGCAAATTGGATAAATAAATTAAGACCCATCAGTGTGCTGTATTCAAGAGACCCATCTCACGTGCAAAGACATACATAGGCTCAAAATAAAGAGATGGAGAATGATTTACCAAGCAAATGAAAAGCGAAAAAAAAAAAAAAAAGCAGGGATTGCAATCTTAGTCTCTAATAAAACAGATTTTAAACCAACAAAGATAAAAAAAGACAAAAAAGGGCATTATAAAATGGTAAAGAGATCAATGTAACTAGAAAAGCTAACTATCCTAAACATATATGCATCCAGTACAGGAGCACCCAGATTCATAAAGCAAGTTTTTAGAGACCTACAAAGAGGTTTGAACTCCCAAAGAATAATAGTGGGAGACTTTAACACCCCACTGTCAATATTAGACAGATCAATTAGACAGAAAATTAACAAGGATATTCAAGACTTGAACTCAGCTATAGACCAAGCAGATCTAATAGGCATCTATAGAACTCTCCACCCCAAATCAACAAAATATACATTCTTCTCATCACCACATTGCACTTATTTTAAAATTGTCCACACAATTGAAAGTAAAACACTACAGCAAATGCAAAAGAACAGAAATTTTAATAGTCTCTCAGACCACAGGGCAATCAAATTAGAACTCAGGATTAAGAAACTCACTCAAAACCTCACAATTACATGGAAACTGAACAACCTGCTCCTGAATGACCACTTGGTAAATTTTTAAAAAGTAAGGCAGAAATAAATAAGTTATTTGAAACCCATGAGAAAAAGACACAATGTACCAGAATCTCTGGGACACAGTTAAAGCAGTGTTTAGAGGGAAATTTATAGCATTAAGTGCCCACAAGACAAAGCAGGAAAATTCTAAAATTGACGCCCTAATATCAGAATTGAAAGAACTAGAAAAGCAAGAGCAAACAAATTCCAAAGCTAGCAGAAGACAAGAAATAACTAAGATCAGAGCAGAACTGAAGGAGATAGAGACACAAATATGTCTTCAAAAAAAATCAATGAATTCGGGAGCTGGTTTTTTGAAAAGACTAACAAAATAGATAGACTGCTAGCCAGACTAATTAACAAGAAAAGAGAGATGAATCAAATAGACATAATGAAAAATAATAAATGGGATACCACCACTGATCCAATAGAAATACAAAGTACCATCAGAGAATACAATAAACACTTTTATACAAATAAACTAGAAAACGTAGAGAAAATGGAAAAAGTCCTGGAGACATACACCCTCCCAAGACTAAGTCAAGGAGAAGTCAAATCCCTGAATAGACCAATAACAAGTTCTGAAATTAAGGCAGTAATTAAGAGCCTACCAACCAGAAAAGCCCAGGATCAGATGAATTCTAGATGAATTCTACCAGAGATACAAAAAAGGATCTGGTATCATTTCTTCTGAAACTATTTCAAACAATAGAAAAAGAGGGACTCCTCCCTAACTCATTTTACGAAGCTAGCATCATCCTGATACCAAAACCTGGCAGAGAAACAACAGGAAAAGAAAATTTCAGGTCAATATCCCTGATGAACAATGATGTGAAAATCCTTTATTGAATGTTTACTTTTTTAATCCTTTATTAAATACTGGCAAATACTGGCAAACCAAATCCAGCAGCACATCAAAAGGCTTATCCACCACAATCAAGTTGGCTTCATCCCTAATATGCAAGGCTGGTTCAACATACTCAAAACAGTAAACATAATCCATCATGTAAACAACACCAATGACAAAAACCACGATTCTCTTAAAAGATGCAGAAAAGGCCTTCAATAAAATGTAACACCCCTTCATGCTAAAAACTCTCAATAAAGTAGGTATTGATGGAACATATCTGAAAATAATGAGAGCCATTTGTGACAAACCCACAGCCAATATCATACATGATAGGCAAAAGCTGGAAGCATTCCCTTTGAAAACTGGCACAAGACAAGGATGCCCTCTCACCACTCCTGTTCAGCATAGTATTGGAAGTTCTAGCCAGGGCAATCAGGCAACAGAAAGAAATAAAGAGTATTCAAATAGGAAGAAAGAAAGTCAAATTGTCTCTGTTTGCAGAAATGATTGTATACTTAGAAAAGTCCATCGCCTCAGCCCCAAATCTCCTTAAGCTGTTAAGCAACTTCAGCAAAGTCATAGGATACAAAATCAATGTGCAAAAATCACAAGCATTCCTGTACACCAACAATAGATAAACAGAGAGCCAAATCATGAGTAAACTTCCATTCACAATTGCTACAAAGGGAATAAAATACCTAGAAATACAACTTACAAGGGTTGTGAAGAACCTCTTCAAGGATAACTACGAACCAGTGCTCAAGGAAATAAGAGAGGACACAAACAAATGGGAAAAAATTCCATGCTCATGGATAGGAAGAATCAATATTGTGAAAATGGCCATACTGCCCAAAGTAATTTATAGATTCAAAGCTATCCTCATCAAACTACCATTGACTTTCTTCACAGAATTAGAAAAAAACTACTTTAAATTTCATATGGAAACAAAAAAGAACCTGCATAGCCAAGGCAATCCTAAGCAAAAAGAACAAAGCTGGAGGCTTCATGCTACCTGACTTCAAAATATACGACAAGGCTACAGTAATCAAAACAACATGGTACTGGTACCAAAACAGAGATATAGGCCAATGGAACAGAACAGAGGCCTCAGAAATAACATCACACACCTACCACCATCTGATCTTTGACAAACCTGACAAAAACAAGCAATGGGGAAAAAAAATCCCTATTTAATAAATGGTGTTGGGAAAACTGGCTAGTCATATGCAGGAAGCTGAAACTGGATCCCTTCCTTACACTTTATACAAAAATTAACTCAAGATAGATTAAAGACTTAAACATAAGACCTAAAACCATAAAAACCCTAGAAGAAAACCTAGGCAATACCATTCAGGACATAGGCATGGGCAAAGACTTCATGACTAAAACACCAAAATCAATGGCAACAGAAGCCAAAGTTGACAAATGGGATCTAATTAAACTAAAGAGCTTCTGCACAGTAAAAGAAACTATCATCAGAGTGAACAGACAACCTACAGAATGGCAGAAAATTTTTGCAATCTATCCATCTGTCAAAGTGCTAATATCCAGAATCTACAATGAACTTAAATTTACAAGAAAATATTTATCGACCCCATTAAAAAGTAGCCAAAGGATATAAACAGACACTTCTTAAAAGAAGATATTTATGCAGCAAACAGATATATGAAAAAATGTTCATCATCACTGGTCATTAGAGAAATGCAAATCAAAACCACAATGAGATACCACCTCAGGCCAGTTAGAATGGTGATCATTAAGAAGTCAAGAAACAACAGATGCTGGAGAGGATGTGGAGAAATAGAAATGCTTTTACTCTTTTGGTGGGAGTGTAAATTAGTTCAACCATTGTGGAAGACAGTGTGGCAATTCCTCAAGGATCTAGAAATAGAAATACCATTTGACCCAGCAATCCCATTACTGGGTATACACCCAAAGGATTGTAAATCACTATACTATAAAGACACATGCACACATATGTTTATTGGAGCATTGTTCACAATAGCAAAGACTTGGAACCAACCCAAATGCCCATCAATGCTAGACTGGATAAAGAAAATGTGGCACATAAACACCATGGAATACTATGCAGCCATAAAGAAGCTTGAATTCATGTCCTTTGCAGGGACATGGATGAAGCTGGAAATCATCATTCTCAGCAAACTAACACAAGAACAGAAAACCAAACACCACATGTTCTCACTCTTAAGTTGGAGTTGAACACGAGAACTTACGGGCACATGGAGGGGAACATCACACACTGGGGCTTGTCAGGGGGTGGGGGAGGTGGGGGAGGGATAGCATTAGGAGAAATATCTAATGTAGATGATGGGTTGATGGTTGCAGCAAACCACCATGGCACATGTATATATGTGTAATGAACCTCCACATTCTGCACATGTACCCCAGAACTTAAAGTATAATAATAATAACAATAAAAGAAAGGGATGGAGGAAACCTACCAGGAAAATGGAAAACAGAAAACAGCAGAGGTTGCAATCCTAGGTTCTGACAAAACAGACTTTAAAGTAATAAAGATTAAAAAAGGGCGAAGTAGGGCATTACATAATGGTAGAGAATTCAATTCAACAAGATCTTACTATCCTAAATATATATGCACCCAACACAGGAACACCTGATTCATAAAGCAAGTTTAGAGACCTTCAAAGAGAAGTCTACTACCATACAATAATAGCAGGAAACTTTAACACCCCATTGACAATATTAGACAGAACATGGAGACAGAAAATTAACAGATATTTAGGACCTGAACTCAGCACTGGATTAAATGGACCTGATAGATATCTACAAATATCTTCACCCAAAAACAACAGAACATATATTCTTTTCATCCCACGTGGCACTTAATCTAAAGTTGATCACATTATAGGAAGTAAAACATCAGCAAATGTAAAATAATTGATTTTTATAAAAAAAATAGTCTATCAGATCACAGCACAATCAAATTAGAACTCAAGACTAAGAAATTCACTCAAAACCATACAATTACATGGAAATTGAATAATCTGCTTCTGAGTGACTTTTGGGTAAACATTGAAATTCAGGCAGAAATTAAGAAGTTCCTTGAAACTAATGAGAACAAAGATACAATGTACCAGAGTCTCTGGAATACAGTTAAAGCAGTGTTAAGAGGAAAATGTGTAGCACTAAGTGCCCACATCAAAATGTTAGAAAGATTTCAAGTTAACAGCCTAATGTCACAACAAAAAGAAGGAGAGAACCAAGACAAAACAAACACCAAAGCTTGCAGAACACAAGAAATAACCAAAATTAGAGCTGAACTGAAGGACATAGAGACACACAGAAAATTATTCCAAGGTTGAGCAAATCCAGAAGTTGGCATTTTGAGAAAATCAATAATATAGATGGACTGCTAGTTAGGCTAATCAAAAAGAGAGATTCAAATAAGCACAATCAGAAATGATAAAAGCGGTATTACCATTGACACCAAAAAAATACAGTCATCATAGAATATTATAAACACTTCTATGCACATAAACTAGTAAATCTAGAAGATATTGATAAACCTGGACACATACACCCTTCCAAGACTGAACCAGGAAAAAATTGAATCCCTGACCAAATCAATAATGAGTTCTGAAATTGATGCAGTGATAAATAGCTTACCAGCCAACAAAAGCTCAGGACCAGACAGAGTCACAGCTAAATGCTACCATATGTAGAGAGAAGAGGTGGTACCATTCCTACTGAAACTATTCAAAAAAATTGAAAAGCAGGGGCCCCTCTTTAACCTGGCAGAGATACAACAGAAAAGGAAATCTTCAAGCCAATATCCTTGATGAACAGTGATGCAAAATCCTCAACAAAATGCTGGCAAATTGAATCCAGCCACACATCAAAAAACTTATCCACCACAATAAAGTAGGTTTTATTCCTCAGATGTAAGGTTGGTTACACATACACAAGTCAATAAATGTGATTCATCACATAAACAGAACTAAAGACAAAACCAGCATGATTATCTCAATAGATGCAGAAAAAGGCTTTCTACAATGTTCAACATTCCTTTATGTTAGAAACTCCCAGTAAACTTAAAATAATGAATCACGTATGACAAACCCAAAGCCAACATTATACTGAATGGTGAGAAGCTGGAAGCATTCCCTTTGAAAACTGGCACAAGACAAGGATGCCCTCTTTCACCATTCCTATTCAGCATAGTATTGAGAGTTCTGGACAGGGCAATGAGGCAAGAAAAAGAAATAAAAGTCATCCAAATAGAAAGAAAGGAATTCAAATTATTCCTGTTTCCAGACAACATGATTCTATATCTAGAAAACCCTGTTGTCTGAGCTCCAAATCTTCTTAAGCTAATAAGCAACTTCAGCAAAGTCTCAAGATACAAAATCAATATGCATAAATTGCTAGCATTCCTATACATTGACAACAGCCAAGCTGAGCGCAAAATTAGGAATGAACTGCCATTCACAACTGACACAGAAAGAACAAAATACTTAAGAATACAGCTAACAAGGGAGGTGAAAGATCTTTATAAGGGAAACTACATACAATTGCTCAAAGAAATCAGAGATGACACAAACAAATGGAAAAGAATTCCATGCTCATGGATATGAAGAATCAATATCATAAAAATGGCCATATTGCTCAGAATAATTTATAGATTCAATGCTATTTCCATTGAACTGTCATTGACATTCTTTGCAGAACTAGAAAAAAATATTTAAATTCATATGAAACCAGAAAAAGAGCCCAAATATCCAAGGCAATCCTAAGTAAAAAGAGCAATGCTGAAGGCATAACTCTACCTGACTTCAAACTATACTACAGGGCCACAGTAACCAAAACAACATGATACTGTACAAGAATAGACATAGACCAATGGAGCAGAAGAGAGAAACCACAAATAAGACCACACACCTACAACAATCTGTTCTTTGACAAACGTGACAAAAACAAGCGATGGGGAAAAGATTCTCTGTTTAATAAATGATGCTGGAATAATTGACTAGCCATGTGCTAGAGATTGAAACTGGAACCCTTCCTTACACCATATACAAAAATTAACTCAAGATGGATTAATGACTTAAATGTAAATCCCAAAACTATAAAAATCCTGAACACAACCTAGGCAATACCATTCAGGATGCAGGCACAGGAAATTATTTCATGATGAAGATGCCAGAAGCAAATGCAACAAGAGCAAAATTGAAAAATGGAATCTAATTAAACCAACAAACTTCTGCACACCAAAGGCAACCTACAGAACAGAAAAAATGTCTTTTCAAACTGTGTATCTGAGAAAGGTCTAATATCCATTATCTATAAGGGACTTAACCACATTTACAAGAAAAAACAAACCACCCCATTAAAAAGTGGACAAATGACATAAACAGACACTTCTCAAAAGAAGACAAACACGAGGCCAATAAGCATATGAAAAAAAGCGCAACATCACTCATCATTAGAGAAATGGAAATCAAAACCACAGTGAGATACCATCTCACACCAGTCAGAATGGCTATTACTAAAAAGGCAAAAAATAACAGATGCTGGCGAAGTTGTGGAGAAAAAGGAATTCTTATACACTGTTGGTAGGAGTGTAAATTAGTACAGCCATTATAAAAGATAGTGTGGTGATTCCTCAAAGAATTTAGAAGCAGAAATACCATTCAAGCCAGGAATCTGATTACTGGGTATATACCCAAATGAATACAAGTTGTTCTATTATAAAGACATATGCTTGCATATGTTCATTGCAGCACTATTCACAATATCAAAGATATAGAATCAACCTAAATGCCCACCAGTGGTAGACTGGATAAAGAAATTGTGGGATACATACACAATGGGATAGTATGCAGACATAAAAAAGGAATGAGATTATGTCCTTTGCAGGGACATGTATAAAGCTGGAGGCCAATATCTTTCACAAACTACTGCAGCAACAAAAAAACAAATACTCCATGTTCTCATTTATAAGTGGGAGCTAAGTGATGAGAACACATAGAGGGTAACAACACACACCGGATTTGAGAAAGTGGAAAGTGGGAGGAGAGAGGATCAGAAAAAATAACTAATAGGTAATAGTCATAATAACTGGGTGATAAAATAATCTGTACCAAAAAAACCCCACGATATATGTTTACCTATGTAACAAACCTGTGCGTGTACCCTTGACATCTAAATTTAGAAGATTTTTTTATTGCATTTTAGGTTTTGGGGTACATGTGAAGAACATGCAAGATTGTTGCATAGGTACACACATGGCAGTGTGATTTGCTGCCTTCCTCCTATATCTGGCATTTCTCCCCATGCTATCTCCCCATGCTATCTCTCCCCAACTCCCAATAGATTTTTTTTTAAAAAGAAAAGAACAAACCAACCACATATAATAAGCACAGAGAAAAGCAATAAATGTTAATATGATAAAAGCCTACCGGCATCTGAAGAGAAAAAATAAAAGTATCCTAACTGGAGAAAAAAATAAAAGAAGAAATCTAATATTTCCTCACAGATAATCTCATTCTATGCCTAGAAAACCCTGATGACTGCCAGAACACTGCTGGAACTGATAGAACTGACAAACAACCTCTGTAAAGTTTTAGAACACAAGATCAATGTACAAAAATCAGTAGCATTTTTATACACCAACAACATTCAAGCTGAGACTGAAATCAATAACAATGAAAGCAATCTCATTTACAGTAGCCATACACCAAAAACAAAACAAAACAAAATAAAACAAAACCAAAAAACCCTAGGAATACATCTAACCAAGGAAGTGAAAGGACTATACAAACTGAACCAAAGAACATTGCTGGACAAAATTATAGGTGGTACCAACAAATAGAAAAGCATTCCATGTTCATGGATAAAAAGAATCAATATCAGGAAAACAACCATATTGTCCAAAGCAATCTACAGATTTAATGCTATTTTTATAAAACCACCAACATCACTTTCACAGAATCAGTAAAACCTGATCTATAATTCATTTGGAACCAAAGAAGAGCCTGAAAAGCCAAAGCAATGCTCAGTAAAAAAAGAACAAAGCCAGAGGCGTCACATTACATGACTTCAAACCATACTATAAGGCCATAGTAACCAACTCAGCATGATTCTGCTAAAAAAACAGATACATAGACCAATGAAACAGAACAGAGAACCCAGAAATAAAGCTGAACACCTATAGCCATATGATCTTAGACAAAGTTGGATAAAAAGAAGCCATGGGGAAAGGACTCTCTATTCAATAAATGGTGCTGGGATAGCTAGCTAGTCATATGTAGAAGAATAAAGCTGGATTCTTATTTTTCACCATATACAAAAATTAATTCAATATAGATTAATGGTTTAAATATAAAATCTCAAACTATAACAATCCTAGATAAAAATTTAGGAGACACCATTCTGGACACTGGCTTTGGGAAAAAATGTGTAACTAAGTACTCAAAATCAATTGCAAGAAAAATAAAAAACTGGCAAGTGAGACCTAATTAAACTAAAGAGCTTCTCACAGCAAAATAAATGATCAACAGAATAAACAGAAAACCTACATAATGGGAGAAAATATTTATAAATTATGCATCTGACAAAAATCTAATATCCACATTCTGTACTTAAACAATTCAACAATCAAAAATCCCAATAACCCCATTTAAAAATGGGCAAAAGACATAAACAGACGCTTCTCTGAAGAAGACATACAAGTGGCCAAAAAACACATGAATACCATGCTCTACCATCACCAATCATCACAGAAATGCAAGTTAAAGTGACAGTGAAATACCATCCCATACCAGTCAGAATGGTTACTATTAAATAGTAAAGAAAAAGAAAAAAAAGATGTTGGTTGGGATGGAAAGATAACGGAATGCTTACACACTGTTGATTGGAAGTTAAATTAGTTCAGCCACTGTGGAAAGCAGTTTCAAAATTTCTCAAAGAACTTATTATAATAGAACTATCATTCAACCCAACAATCCCATTACTACATATATGCCCAAAGGAAAATAAATCATTCTACTAAAAAGACATGTAAACTTGTATGTTCATTGCAGCACTATTCACAATAGAAAATACATGTAATTAACCTAGGGGACCATCAACATTGGATTGAGTAAAGAAAATGTGATACATACAAACCATGGAATACTATGCAGCCATAAAATTAACAAAACCATGACTTTTGCAGCAACATGGATGCACCTGATGGCCCTTATCCTGAGCAAATTAACACAGAAACAGAAATGTAAATACCACATGTTCCTACTTATAAGTGGGAGCGAAATGTTAGTCAGTCATGGACATAAAGATGGCAACAATAGACACTGGGCACTAATAGAGGGGGAAATGAAGAGGGGGATAGGGGTTAAAAATTAACTGTTGGGTTCTGTGCTCACTCTCTGGGTGATGGGATCATTCCTGTTCCAAACCTCAGCATCGCACAATATACCCATGTAGGAAACCTGCACTTGTATCCTCTGAATCTAAAATAAAACTGGAATTATTTTTTTAAATACTACAAAAAAAAAGTTGGATGTCTTTGAGAACTCTGTGCACATATTCTCACATATAATAACCTTAGAGCCTTCCTCTGAAAATGTAAATAATCTCACTATTAATTTAATCACACACTATTGACTTCCTAGAAATATTTACAACAAAGTTTACAGAGTGTATTTTGTATCACTATTTATTTTAAAATGCCATATGGCCATTGCCTAGTAAGTCTCACAGTGGCAACCTATGTTAATTTGTCACATCAGTTCCTCTTGTTTCTATACAGGTTTTAGTGGCATTATTCTGTCTTAAAACTAGTCTTATGCAATGAAACATTGCATTTTTAAACCTAATTTTGAATTCTCTTTGAATTCAGACCTTCCTTATACTGCCATCTCCTGGAAATGTCTGGTCTTGAACAACTTCTCAATTTATTTAGTTGTCTTACTAGTCAGGGGCTTTCTATTAGTGATCAGTGTCTAGGTATGCTTTGCCCTCCCCAGTGTCTTTTCTTATAGACTACGCTCTGAGTAATCACTTGTCAGCCAGCATGCCAATTTTCTATAGCGCCTCATGACCTCATCTTTGGACAGTGGAATCAACAGAGATATTGTGAAAGAAAATGGCCAATATTTACCTTTTTTTCTATAGTCATTTCAAAACTGGTTATAACCAGGTTATAACCTGGTTATAAGGCTAAGTGAAGTAAACATAATTTTATGTACTATCAGGCATAATGCAACAAAAATCTGATAAATAATTTTCTTAGAGGATCATAGGGGAAAAACTCAATGAAGATGGGAAAATAAGTATTCATCTCATCAGGCGTGGTTTTAGATGATAGCCCCTAGCAGTGTGACAAAAGTAGAAGAATATCAAATCCGGGAGTCCAGAGACAGGGCTTTTAAGTCTTATGTTAACTGTGTAGCCCTGTAGATGCCAATACTTCTCTCTGGTTCTCAGTTTCCACATGTGTAAAATAAGAGAGCAGAACGAGGTGATCTATAAGTTCACTACAAGCTCTCACATTCTGTAGTTTTCCGAAAGGTCAAGATGACATTGTAATTAATCATATCCGGTGTTGCTGAGCCTTACTGAGATGGGGGAAGTTACACATAAAGGTTTGCCCATGACTGCTGTTGAAAGACAATGTATAGATAATAATGAGTCTGTGTATGAAAATTGACTGCGGTTTTGTTTTATGTCAAATACAAGTTTTCTGACTCTCTGTCAATGTTTCTACCATTTGGTTGCATTCTAGTATTAGAAGCTCCTGTCATGCTATGTGAACACAGGCCAACTTTACACATTAGTAGCCAGCTAGGAAGCAGGATTTGGGAGTAACAGATCTAAAAGACCTATGGTTTGAAACATTGTTAACTCCTGATAAAATATGCTTGCTAACATATACATGAGGTCTTTTTCCTAAATCGAACCATAATTTGAGATCGTTTATCATTTCTCCAGTAGAGCAGGTTTCTAAAGGTATTGGGACATTGGACTATGAGATGCAAGAGCCAGCAGGAAGACAAGGGAGGTCCAAGGTGCTCGGCCATCGAGGGAAAAAATGACCACAATCATTTTTTGTGGTTAGATGTAGAGGTATGTAGAAGTAAAAATTGTGCATACAATTATCATTTCATGAAGCTTGAGTGTTAAGTGAAAGAGAAATCAGAGTATCAGGAACAATAGAGACTGGCCCAGTTTTTAAAATCATCAGGCCCTAAGATCTTTACAGTCATCTAGCCCCACGATGTAACCTGGGCAGGAGACCAACAAATCTGTGTAAGACTACATATCTAAGATTCAATCACCAGAGGTCAGCACTGAGAAGACGTGTGCTCGATATTAATAGCATCCAAGCTAGCCAGATATGCAGCTGAGTACATTCACTAGGAAGTGCAGCCACTGCCTTTGGACACTGCACTTCATTCAAAGAATTGAATACAATCCATGGGGACTTTTGATGGCTGTATGTACAGATTAAGTATTTCTAATTCAAAAATTTGAAATCTGAAATGCTCCAAAATCTGGAATTTTTGGAGCACCAACGTGATGCTCAAAAGATATGCTCATTGGAATATTTCGCATTTCAGATATTTGGATTAGTAATGCTTAACCAGTGTAACAGAAATTATCCCAATATCCCAAAACAAAATGAAATTCTAAACATTTCTGGTCATAAGCATTTTGGATCAGAGATACTCAACCTGTATTAATAGTTTACTAGAGCCGCTATAACAAAGTACCGCAAACTGGGTAGCTTAAAACAACAAAACTATTTTATTACAATTCTGAAGAGTAAATGTTCAAAATCAAAGGGACTGCAGGGATATGCTCCCTTTGAGACTCCAGATAGAATTCTTCTTTGTCTCTTCCCATCTTCTGGTGGTAGGACCAATCATCTGTGTTCCTTGGCTTGCAACTGCATCACTCTAATCTCTGTCTGTCATCTCATGACATTCTCCATACGTACCTTTCTCTGTGTCTTCTCTTCTAAAAAGGACACCAATCATACTGTATTAATGGCCTGCCATACTCCAGTATCACCTCATCTTAACAAATTACATTTGCAATGACCTTATTTTCCAATAAGATCACACTGTAAGTTACCAGGGATTAGGATTTCAAGAGATCTTTTTGGGGACACAATTCAATCCCTAAGGCGCTACATCAGACAAGATACTCTCCAATAGGAGACTATTTGCAGAAGAAGATTCACTTTTTCATCTACTGGACTCTCAGTGTTTTGGGGACATATTGTGGCTCTAAACTTCATGTCTGACTTGTCAGCTTGGCTTCATCAACCCACCCATTTTCCCCACATTCCTGTATACAAAACTCTCCATTAAAGGTGGTTGATGTCCTTATCCAAAAGGCAAACTTCATCCCCTACACTCACTCCTGGTCTACATTAGCCACCACCATCCTACTTCTTGATACACTGCCATCATTTGTGTTCTAGTTTTGGAGGGCATGGTTTAAGTTCCTGAAATCCAAATACATATAAAGTTCACTGATCACCCACAGACCTATGGTCAAACAGAATATATACTTGAGAAATATTCCTTGTGTGTCATCTTCTGCTGAAAACACTGCTGTTGTCTTTATTTAATCTAACCACAGAAAAATGCATGGCTAGGACTTGCCTGTATTTCTCCACCCAGATGACCTCCTACTGCAATAATTATGGATTTCACTCTCATTGCTTCCTCCATATTCCTGATAGCATTTACACCCAAGCAGCTGGTCAGTACTTAAGAAAGCTACAGCTATTCAGCAGTCTAGAAGAAAATCTTGGATGCCATTAGAAGTTATTTTAAGGATGTTATGACATAATGGATATAAAAGATCTAGTACCTTACTTTACACACATGGTAGAAATTAAACAAATTGTAATTTTTAAGCTATTATTGTTTCTCCACTTTATATTTTAAAACTCCCTCTGAAGGTCATGTTATCTAATTATATTACCTCTAATCTCTCCTCATTAGTGTCTTCTTTAGACTTCCAGGGCAATTTCCACATTCGCTGAGGACATTAGTACTTGGGATCATCAAATCTCTCTCCACATCTTTTCTTGACATCATCTAGGGCAAACTCAATATTTATGTAGATTATTCCAATTAATAATTTAGCTTTACCAGTACTCTTGATCACCTCAACACCAAAGATATTTATTTTCAAAGTCATACATTTTTATGACTATACCTTAAATCTTGAAAATTCATCTCTGGAAATTTAAGCTCCGGTATTCTATGTTCAGACTGCGACTTTTTATTCTTCCAGTCATCTCATTCATTTACCACCTCATTTAAGCTTCTACTGGGACCCCCCTTTCCCTGGACCTGGGTCTCTATAGATAGTTCACTTACACATTCCCTTCTTCTCTATCCAGTCTAAATCCCATAATCTATTATTTATTCATTAGACAAATATTTTAAGTGTGACTTCTTTCCATATTGTAAGCACTGTTCTAAGAAGTTTGTGCATAGCAGTGAAGGTAAAAATCCACACCTTTATAGAGCTTGCATTTTTTTTTTTTTTTTTTTTTTTTTTGAGATGGAGTCTTGCTCTGTCGCCAGGCTGGAGCACAGTGGCATAGTCTCAACTCACTACAACCTCCACCTGCAGGGTTCAAGGGATTCTTCCACCTCAGCCTCCCGAGTAGCTGGGACTACAGGTGCATGCCAAACGCCCAGCTAATTTTTGTATTTTTAGTAGAGACGGGGTTTCACCATGTTGGCCAGCATGGTCTCAATCTCTTGACCTCCTGATCCACCTGCCTCAGCCTCCCAAAGTGCTGGGATGACAGGCCAGAGCCACTGTGCCTGGCGGAGCTTGCATTCTTATGAGAATAAACAAACAAAACATAAACAAATGACAATGTATCAGGAAATGCTAAGTGCTGTGGAGAAAACCAAGCAGAGACAGGGGTATAGGGAGTGCTGGTAATGGGAGAATGTGTCTAGGAAGAGATTTTTGATAAGGTGACATTTAAGGATTACTTAAAGGAAGTAAGAGAGTAGTGATTTCAAATTCCTGATACATATTAGTCTTTGGAGTCCAGATGAATAAATTGGAATTCTTGGGAATTCTCAGAAATTCAAAAAATTATAAGATAATATTTTTTCATAATACTTTTCTTGTGTGTTTTTAATTATGAATTCCCATAATAATGTATAATAAATCATTTTTCTCTGATACTAAAAATTTCAAAGACTTTCTGCAAAATAAAACCCAATATGATTATATGTGCATAAGTTATTATTATTAGGAACCAATATATTGTGAAAAGTTTATATATTTCCGATAGATAATTGGTAACATTAAAAGAAGGGACCACTAACACAAAAAATGTGAAATAAAAATCATTTTAAAACATGAAAAATGGTGACACAAATATTTAGCACTTTAAAGATAGCATTTTAAACATAAATTAAAAACATAGATTACATTAACTATTCTATCTTGATTTTTGTTTTGTCACAAATATTCTAGAAATAGAAAAATGTCATGCTTTGATATTGGTCAAATTTTTAAGACTGCATCTAAAAACATCTTCAAGTATCATTGGATACATGTTGATTCATATAAACTCAGTTCCTTTTTCAATGACCAATGTATTTTGTCTGTTTGCCCTGATTTTGGTTTTGCCATTGATATCAACATTATTTTTGCTATTTCAGATTTCAGTCAAGTTTCTTCTCCCTGTATCTCCTCTGTTGAAGTAGTTACCGAAAAACCTGTACTGTATGGCAGATGTCTCAATACTAGAAAATGCCAGTGAATGTTATTGGGTAATAGTTGAATGGCATGGCGTTCAGGTCCACCTAGCAAGCTTAACAGCACTACACAGAATCACATGTTGAAATTGCCAGTTACAAACTTATGTTGCTTCTAAGACTAGTTATTTATTAGAATTCCACTAATAGATTCTGTACATGTGTAAACTTATTAATGCTTATTTTATTTGCTAGAATGACTAACCATTTGCTGTAGACAAGGCCACAAACACGATTATGACAACAGCTATAAGCGAGACGGACCGATTATGTTGTGATTTTTTTTCTCTTATATGCTCTTGTCCTGTACTGAGAAATGTCAGCATCAACCTTCAATTTCAAAAGCATAACACTTTTGTCTTGATATCGGTGTATTCCTCCCTACCAGTTATGTCTCCGTATTTCATTAACTTTTAACTGTCACAGGGGAATTAAATATTTTCTCAATCTTCTCAACTTCTTGACTAATTTTTCTCAGGATTAAGAATTTTGAAAAAACATACAAATATCCTGAGACATTAGGAGAAGGAATTACTGTGTGGAAACACTATGAGGAATCAATGCATGAGCATGGCTGTGGGAAGAACGTTCCAGCCAGAGGGAACAGAAAGTTTAAAGGTACTTAAATAGGAACATTCCTAGAATGTTCAATGAACAGAGAAATGGTATTTTAGCTGGTGTGTAGTAAGAAAGAGGGAGGATAGTAGGAGATGATATTAGAGATGTAATGTATGTGACAGGCACCTAGAGATTTGATCATACAGAGAAAGTATGAGGGAGAAAGGAAGGGAGGGAGAGAGAGAGAGAATATAAATTTGGGCCATGGGAAAAAGTAGTCAATAACTATGAATAGGTTGTTGTCTGGAACTGGAATAACAGCTTTACCATTAATTGAGATGCAAAAGACTGTTGAAGGAGCAAGAATTTGAAGGAAGGTAAAAGTGTTAAAAGCATCTGGAACTGTTTTAGAACATGTACTTAAGTAGGGCCTACAGATTGGTTCAACCAGGTGTGGTGTGTAGATAGCACGTGGGGAAGGCTGGTTACCTCACCCTAAACTTATTATGCAAATGTACTTTCCACTTGGCCATTGCTATCTTGTCTGCTCTTTACTGTACGTGTCCTAGCAAAGAGAAGGGAAGATGGAGCTGCCATTTTCATCATGCCTAGTTCCAGGTAGTCTTTTCCTATTGGCACAACTGCCAGCATTCATCTGTGCAAACTTCCAGCTTGTTTGTGTATGGCTGCAGCTCAGTTTTACAGCTTCTCTTTGTTAGAAAAGGAAATGGTTTGGGGGCTGCTTTTCATTAAAAGGAAAATCTTACCAAGAACTTTCTTACCCTCGCTATCTGCTTAAATAATTTCTGTTTACTTCCTGTATCACTAGTTTATCAATTGAATTACAACAGTAACCTCTCTGCCGTTAGTTTATCTCCTCTGTAATGCATTTGTCCCACTGCTGCCAGAGTGGGATTTTTTTTTCTTTAATTGGCAGCCTTTGACTTTTTATGGCAATTACATAATAACAGTAGTTATTATGTAATTAGCAGAGTGGAGCATAGTGATATACAACATTTTATATCACATTATAAACACACTGTGAAAATATTGCCATAACATTGTGTGGTTTACTTAATTAGACTTTTTTTTTCTTTTTTTATTATTATACTTTAAGTTCTGGGGCACATGTGCAGAGCATGCAGGATTGTTACATAGGGATATACATGCCATGGTGGTTTGCTGCACCAATCCCCCAGTCACCTAATTAGGTATTTCTCCTAATATCCCTCCCCAATCACCCCACCCCCTGCTATCTCTCCCCTAGCTCCCCCACCCACCAACAGGCCCCAGTGTGTGATGTTCTCCTCCCTGTGTCCATGTTTTCTGATTGTTCAACACCCACTTATGAGTGAGAACATGAGGTGTTTGGTTTTCTGTTCTTGTGTCAGTTTGCTGAGAATGATGATTTCCACCTTCATCCATGTCCCTGAAAAGGACATAAACTCATCCTTTTTTTATGACTGCATAGTATTCCATGTGTATATGTGCCACATTTTCTTTATCCAGTCTATCATTGATGGGCAATTGGGTTGGTTCCAAGTCTTTGCTACTGCAAACAGTGCCTCAATGAACATACGTGTGCATGTGTCTTTATGATAGAACAATTTATAATCCTTTGGGTACATACCCAGTAATGGGATTGCTGAGTCAAATGGTATCTCTAGTTCTAGATCCTTGAGGAATCTCCACACTGTCTTCCACAATGGTTGAACTAATTTACACTCCCATCAACAGTGTAAAAACATTCCTATTTCTCCACATCCTCTCCAGCATCTGTTTTCTCCAGATTTTTTAATGATCACCATTCTACCTGGCGTGAGATCATATCTCAATGTGGTTTTGATTTGCATTTCTCTAATGACCAGTGATTATGAGCATTTTTCATATGTTTGTTGGCTGCATAAAAATAACAGACAAACAGGGAGCCAAATCATGAGAGAACTCCCATTCACAATAACTATGAAGAGAGTAAAATACCTAGGAATACAACTGACAAGGGACGTAAAGGACCTCTTCAAGAAGAACTATAAACCACTGCTCAAGGAAATAAGAGAGGACACAAATAGATGGAAAAACATTCCATGCTCATGGTTAGGAAGAATCAATATTGTGAAAATGGCCATACTGCCCAAAGCAATTTATAGATTCAATGCTATCCCCATCAATCTACCATTGACCTTCTTCACAGAACTGAAAAAAACACCT
>CAUYLG010061533.1:0-14278 GCA_963573385.1 Cacajao melanocephalus | reverse complement strand
CAGGGAAAGGGATGAATGAGCAGTGTTCTATTGTAATAGAATGTCATCAGGGATGTCTTCTCTGATAGTACGCAGGAAACCTGAATGAAGTGAGAGTTGCCATGAAGATATCTCATGGAGGAATATTTTAGGTTGTAGGGAGGATGAGTATGCAAAGGTCCTGAGACAGGAGTATGACTGATGTGCTGAAGAGCAGCAAGAAGACCTGTGTGGCCAGGGCTGGTGACAAAGAGGAGGGTCATATAAGGGGACTCAGAGAGCTCACAGAGCATTGTTAGGGCTTTGTTGGCCATGGGAGAACTTTGGGTTTATCTGGAGGAACCACTGGATATGTTTGAGTAGAGCCATCATGCAATTTGTTTTACATTTTCAAGAGATCCTCCTGCTAACCCTATAAAGAGTAAATTCTAAGGAGTAAAGGGTAGAAACAGAGATTCCAGTTAGACTGTTAAAATAATCCAGGCAAGATGACAGTGACTGGGATGGTTAGCAGAAGAGATGGTGTAAAAATGATCATAGCCGAGACTTTTTGGGTCTGTATTTTAAACAACATTGTTGTGCTATAATGTATATACCATGAAATTTATCCATGTTAAATATACAAATAATGTTTTCAGCATGGTTGCAGAGCTGTGCGATTGTCACCATAAGCCAGTTTCGGAACATTTCCATCACTCTCAAAAGGTCCTGCATTCCCATTTGCATTTAATTCTTGCTCCCACTCTCAGTCCCAGGCAACTTCTAATCTGCTTTCTGTCCCCATAGATTTGCTTTTCTTTGACATTTCATATAAATGGAATTGATACATGTACTCTTTTGAGTCTTGCCCGTTTCACTTAGCATTCTATTTTTAAGACTCATTTATGTTGTACCACATAGCATTTGTCTATTTCTTTGTTTCTGAATAGTATTCCATTACATGAATATACCACATTTTGTTTATCTATTTACCAACAAATGGGCATTTGGATTGTCCTACTTTATGGCTAACATTAAAAATGCTGCTGTGAATATTCACTAATGAGTCTTTGCATGGACACATGTTTTCATTCTTCTTGGGTAGATACCTAGGAATATAATTGCTGGATCTTACTGTAAGTCTGTGTTCAACTTGTTAAGAAAGTGCAAAACTGTTTTCCAAAGTGACTGTATCAATTTATTTGACCATTAAACATGTGAAGTTTCAGGTTTCTCCATATTCTTACCAAAACCAGTGAACAAGAACCTGTAGAGAGGATCGTGGATGGCTGATACCATTTCAAATGTAGAAAAAGTAGAGGAATATATCAGGAGAGCCGCATGTGGGTTGGAAGGTTTGGTGGTTGGAGCATGAGCAGGCTTGCTTCTGATGGGTCTTATGTTTCCAGGGTCATCTGTTGAGAGTCGAAAGAAGTAAAGAAAAGCATTGTTAGCTTGGAAAGAAAGAAGAAGGCAAGAAATTGATATCCAGAAGAGTGGCAGAGCTACTGAACTAGGGAAATGTGGCTAGACTGAAGGAGGGAGAGGAGCAAGGCATTTTTGGTGTGTGCAAGGGAGTTAAGCTGGAAAAGGAGGTGAGTAAGGATGTTAGGGAGTGATGTTCAGTGCAAAGGTGGTAAAGTCAAAATATTTAAGGACTTAATGGGGCTGAAGAATTATTGGGATTAAAGTATAAGAAAGAAGGAGATACAAAGATAGGGCATGCTGTCCAGGAAACAAGGTAATGCGTGAAATGCCTTAGTGATGACAATGCATGATCATGAGAGTAAGAGTCTGAAATAGGGTAGAAAGAAGATGAGAGATGATAACCACATCTCATCTCTCCATTGTTGGAGATGAAGTAACGATGGAGAGATGAGATGCAAAATCTTCAAATAATGAAAGCTAGGATGTTTTGATTCTAGAGAGGACTGCAACAGGAGAGGAATCTGACTTCTGGTAGTATTACCTCAAGATCTTCAAGAGAAATAGTGGTTTGGAAGCAGCATTTTGGAAACCAATAAAATGCAAGGAGGATGCTTAATCTGTTTTCAGACTCTCCGTACATTAAGTATGGGAAGCAAAACCTGTGCCAGGTGCCTGGTACAAAGCAGGCTCTCCAAGCATGTTAGCTCCCTGTCATAGTCAGCAGTAGAGGTTCTCGAGGTCTGGATCTCTTACTTTTTAAATTAATGATTTGGCTTAACTAAAATCTGTTGTGGCTTGGCATTTGCATCGCTTTACATCTACTTTTGAGCATATTAATGTTTTTTTTTATTGTACTTTGGGCTCTGGGATACATGTGCACATCCTGCATCCTGTAGGATTGTTGCATAGGTACATACATGCCATGGTGGTTTGCTGTCTCCATACCCCCTCCCCCATCACCTACATCAGACATTTCTCCCGGTGTTATCCCTCCCCATCCTCCCTGCCCTCCCACTGTCCCTCCCCTCCTCCCCCAACCCTGCCACCTAGTGCTGTAAGTGTTGTTCCCTTCCCTGTGCCCAAGTGATCACATAGTTCATCACCTGCCTATAAGTGAGAACATGTGGTGTTTGATTTTCTGTTCTTGCATCAGTTTGCTGAGAATGATGGTTTCTAGATTCATCCATGTCTCTACAAAGGACATGAACTCATCATTTTTTATGGCTGCCTGGTATTCCATGGTGTAGATGTGCCACATTTTCTTTGGCCAGTCTATCACTGATGGGCATTTGGGTTGGTTCAAGATCTTTGCTATCATAAACAGTGCCACAATGAGCATACATGTGCATGTGTCTTTATAGCAGAACAATTTATAATCCTTTGGGTATATATTCAGTAATGGGATTGCTGGGTCGAATGGAATTTCTATTTCTAGGTCCTTGAGGAATCGCCACACTGTCTTCCACAATGGCTGAACTAATTTGCACTCCCACCAACAGTGTAAAAGTGTTCCTTTTTCTCCACATCCTCTCCAGCATCTGTTGTCTCCCGATTTTTTAATGATCGCCATTCTAACTGGCGTAAGATTGTATCTCATTGTGGTTTTGATTTTCATTTCTCTAATGACCATCATGATGAGCATTTTTTCATATATTTCTTGGCTGCATATATGTCTTGTTTTGAAAGGTGTCTGTTTATATCCTTCACCTGCTTTTGAATGGGTTTGCTTGTTTTTCTCCTTGTAAATCTGCTTTAGTTCTTTGCAGATTTTGGATATTAGCCCTTTGTCAGATGAGTAGATTGCAAAAATTTTTTCCCATTCTGTTGGTTGCCAGTTCACTATAATAATTGTTTCTTTTGCTATGCAGAAGCTCTGGAGTTTAATTAGGTCCCATTTGTCTATTTTGTCTTTTGTTGCCATTGCTTTTGGTGTTTTAGTCATGAAGTCCTTGCCTGTGCCTATGTCCTGAATGGTGTGCCTAGGTTTTCTTCTAGGGTTTTTATGGTGTTAGTTCTTATGTTTAAATCTTTAATCCATCTGGAGTTAATTTTTGTATAAGGTGTAAGGAAAGAGTCCAGTTTCAGCTTCCTGCACATGGCTATTTATTGTTATTTTATTTATTTTAAGTTATTATTTATTTTAAGTTATCGCAACGCCATTTATTAAACAGGGAATCCTTTCCCCATTGCTTGTTTTTGTCAGGTTTGTCAAAGATCAGATGGTTGTAGATGTGTGGCATAGCCTCTGAGGCCTCTATTCTGTTCCATTGGTCTATACCTTTGTTTTGGTACCAGTATCATGCTGGTTTTGATTACTGTAGCCTTGTAGTATAGTTTGATGTCAGGTAGCATGATGCCTCCAGCTTTGTCCTTTTTGCTTAGGATTGTCTTGGCTATGCAGGCTCTCTTTTGGTTCCATATGAAGTTTAAGGTGTCTTTTTCTGGTTCTGTGAAGAAGGTCAGTGGTAGCTTGATGGGGATAGCATTGAATCTATAAATTACTTTGGGCAGTATGGTCATTTTCACGATATTGATTCTTCTTCCTAACCATGAGCATAGAATGTTTTTCCACCTGTTTGTGTCCTCTCTTATTCCCTTGATCAATGATTTGTAGTTCTTCTTGAAGAGATGTTTTATATCCTTTGTTAGTTGTATTCCTTGGTATTTTATTCTGTTTGTAGCAATTGTGAATGGGAGTTCACTCATGATTTGGCTCTCTGTTTGTCTATTGTTGGTATATAGAAATACTTGTGATTTCTGCACATTGATTTTGTATCCTGAGACTTTGCTGAAGTTGCTTATCAGCTTAAGGAGGTTTTGGGCTGAGACAATGGGGTCTTCTAAATATATAATCATGTCATCTGCAAATAGGGACAATTCGACTTCTTCTTTTCCTAATTGAATGCTGTTTATTTCTTTTTCTTGCCTAATTGCTCTGGTTAGAACTTCCAATACTATATTGAACAGGAGTGGTGAGAGAGGGCATCCTTATCTAGTACCAGTTTTTAAAGGGAATGCTTCTAGTTTTTGCCTGTTCAGTATGATATTGGCTGTGGGTTTGTCATAAAGAGTTTTTATCATATTGAGATATGTTCCATCAATACCTAGTTTATTGAGAGTTTTTAGCATAAAGGGCTGTTGAATTTTGTCAAAGGCCTTCTCTATATCTATTGAGATAATCATGTGGTTTTTGTCTTTGGCTCTGTTTATGTGGTGGATTACGTTTGTAGATTTGCATATGTTGAACCATCCTTGCATCCCTGGGATGAAGCTTACTTGATCATGGTGAATAAGCTTTTTGATGTGCGGTTGGTTTTGGTTTGCCAGTATTTTATTGAAGATTTTTACATCAATGTTCATCATGGATATTGGCCTGTAGTTTTCCTTTTTAGTTGTGTCTCTGCCAGATTTTGGTATCAGGATGATGTTGGTCTCATAGAAAGAGTTAGGGAGGATTCTCTCTTTTTGTATTGTTTGGAATAGTTTCAACAGGAACGGTACCAGTTCCTCTTTGTACATCTGGTAGAATTCGGCTGTGAACCCGTCTGGACCTGGACTTTTTTTGGTTGGTAGGCTATTAATTGCTGCCTCGACTTAGTGTTTTGATTTGTTTTAAAAGGCGCTAAATATGTCTTGGGACAAGAAACACACATAAACATTCTTACACATATAGACACACACCCACACACTCACACGCAAAGATCTTCAAGAATATTCACCAAGCAACCAAAAAAACGTCATTTTTCCTCAGAGTTACACATTTTGGGGATGAGATGGTTGGTTTAAGTTAGCTCTCTTTCTGTAGCTGTGAACTTTTATTTTCTCTGTGTAAAGCTATTAGCTATAAAGTCACAACTATCAGAGGGACAAAACCAGCACATGAATTCTCCATTTTCTGATGTTATATCCTTTAGTCTCCCAGATATTATCAGCTTTTAGTTATAATATTGTCCTGGCAGTGTTAATGGTGGGACTGTCAGGCATTAATGCCAAACCTGAACTTCTTCCTAAGCCCCTTTCCGCAGATGTTTCTGCAACTTCTCCAGTGATTTTTTACACCTGCTCTTGAAAGTCCTGCTTTATCTCCTTGTGGCCTCTGTTGCTGTGGGAGCCAGGCACCTTGTTGCCAGTGGAACCTCTAATCCTGTGAACTCTGCCAGGTGTGTGCCAAGCTGAGTGCTGGTTTTCTCCTGCTTGAATCCATCACATGGTGTAAACCCCTGGCAATTGGATGTAAGATAGAGAATGCGCACTCCTTCTAGTTATGCTTTGTTAGGAATTGGGAGTGTCCCACAAAAGAATTGCTTGAGCCCTGACATGTTAAAGAGAGGATCATTTTTCGGTAAATTCCACAGCCCCTTTTCTCCTAGCCTCATGTATATGTATCAGGATAGCTGAGTTAAGGCAATTTCCAAGCACCTTTGTCATAAAGAATGTGGAAACTGTGACTCCCCTCCCACTTTGGGACCCTGCAGCTGAGTCTATTCATCATAATGGAGCTCTCTTTAAAAATGTCAGATTCTGTCCCATGGCCCTACAATCTCTCACTGCAATCTGACTTCAGTGACGGCCTCCTTCCCACAGTCCCTAAAGCAAAGGGAGGCCTTTAGCAATTTCTGCATATACCTCAGTGCCAATTGTAGATCCTGTAAGTTTTTTCTTCTTTCTCTCAATTTTTCTGACTCCACCCCTCCTTCAGCCTCACTGGCACTGTTGTGGATCAGGGCATGGAAGTGGAAGCTTAGTGGCAGGGATGTTGCCACCTCTGCCATGGAGGAACACCTGCCACCTCATTATGCCTCTGTTCAATCAGATCAGATAATAGAATCTCATCTAGGCACAAGCTGAGGAAAAAATTTATATTTTTGAGCATAGGGACCTTCACAGAGAATGGGTAGAACCTAGGCACCTACCATTTTCTATCATTCTTGACTCAACTGGGTTAAACCCAAGTTATTCAGTCTGATGCAAACCACAGATTCCTTTCAGTCTTAGTTCTCATTGATCATACTCCCAGTCAGTCCTGGGTATCCCAGTAGGACACAGTTATTAAAGAGCACATGGTTTTAAAGCATTTTTTTTCTCACAAGTACCTACAAATTTCTCCCCCTCAAAATGTAAAAGGTAAAATTATAATAGTAAACCTAGAGAACACACAATAGTAAAAAAATAATCGATGATCTTATCAACCACAGATTTCATGGAGTTGTTACTATTTCTATTTTGCTTATCCCCCGTGCCTCTGTGATTTCTTAAAAATTGAATTGGGATCATATGTAATTTCATACTTCCCTCTGAAAATATTAAGTATTATAAAACCAGAGATTTAAGATCCTATTATTGGTTAATTTGATTGAAGAAATAAAAAGATAAAATATATTATAGCTAATATAAAATGTCTACATTACTGATTTTTCTTTGAAGCAATCCTAGAAGCTTCTTTCAGAGGCTGACCCCTTCCTCATCTACAACTTCATCTACCACCCCAAGAAAAAGAAAAAACAATACAATAAAAAATGTGAGCTGACATTTTCAGTTTCTGTTCCGCCTCAATATAATGAAAACCCTTTGCCTTCACTTCCAGTGAGTAAGTGGCCAGTTGCTATGATTGGTAGGTTCCATTGTGACCCTGAGATGTTAGGAAAGGGACAAGTCATAAATGCCACTCAATAATTCTGATTTTAGTGAGATTTTTGTCTCCACCCAGGACATGTCTGCAAATGATTCATGGGTGCTTTGAACAGGGTTGGCCAACTCTTATTTCAAGAGAATTGAGAAAAGGGGATTTATGATGACACAGCCTGCCTGTTTTCCAGGCTGATGTTTGCAATACGTTTTTGAGAGCAGGTCAGTTCTGCTGCTGTTTCATTCTCCTGGCAGGCCTTTGCCTTCCGTACGGCAGGGTCTCGTCATATAGGAAATTAGCTAACAAACTTGAGATTGGCAAGAAAGACAGACATATAAATTTGATGTAATAAACAATGCATTAAGACAAACTTTCTTAAAAAACAAAAAATACACACTTATTTTTGACAATGTATGATTACATACCCAATGACAATGAGTTATATGAATAAAGGGTTCATACATACTGATTTCTGGAATGCCTGCTGTCCCACTATCCTTTTTCATTTTACCTGCTCTAACTCCTCCTCTTTTATGCTTAGATTGGGAACAGAAATGTAAAATTAAGCACGACAGGGAAAATTGTTCATCTGGTTCAGGAGGAGCTGAGGCAAATGGTAAGTTAACAATCTGACAGGTAAAGCTGATACTCTTCTGAGATTTACTGTCCAATTTTGCAGCTCAAATTGGATTAGGCAAAGTTGTATACAGTGCACTTTCACAAAAGGAAAGAATTCAGCCTGATGCTGCTCTGTGGCTTGAAGCTTACTGCTCTGCCTTCTCTTGCACGGCAAACTATGCAGATAACTCCCAAGAGGACTGATAATGGACTATGGAGGTAAAGGCCTCTCTTACTCCTTTTGCAAGCCAGCAGCACACACAGCTGGTGAATTTGCCATTTTTTGAGATAAACAAAGAGTCATATATCGCAAATATATATTTCAGTCAATAAGCAAAAGTGTGCAAGAAATAATTTTCTTTGTTTTCCAAATCTCTACTTAATGTTACTTTCAAGCCCATTTCACTAGGATTGAGCAATGTAATCTCACTCAATTTGGAGTCTCCTCTTCCTCCTGCCATTTTGCCCTAGACCTGAGGTGATGGGAGTCAAGCCGACACTTCCTGACAAGAGCTCATCCCCACCTTGATGCACACAGGTACCCACTATTCTATACAGGCCACCACTGGGACATCCCTAAATCATGTCCATGCGACTCTTTCCTCTACTTCTGAACTACGGGGTTCTCCTGCTGCTTTTGCGCCTCTTTAGAGGTTCTAGAATTTCTGCTAGGGGCCTAAAGCTTTAGCAGAAACTGCTATCCATCTGCATAGTGTAGTCCTGGCCAGAAGAACAATCTTCTTGCCCATCTCAATATCCAAGACCTAGTACATGTCTCATGTACTCCACAAGGCCTCTCCTTTTCACTCAGAAGCCCATTTTTTTCTCTCTTCCCTTTAAGATCATATAGCACTCGGCTGGGCATGGTGGCTCACATCTGTAATCCTAGCACTTTGGGAGGCTGAGGCGGGTGGATCGCCTGAGGTCAGGAGTTCGAGACCAGCCTGGCCAACATGATGAAACCCCATCTCTACTAAAAAAACAAAAATTAGCCAAAGATGGTGGCAGATACATGTAATCCCACCTACTCGGGAGGCTGAGGCTAGAGAATCACTTGAACCTGGGAGGCAGAAGTTGCAGTGAGCCAAGATTATGCCACTTCACTCCAGCTTGGACAAAAGAGTGAAACTCCATCTAAATAAATAAATAAAAATAAAAATAAAAGGATCCTGTAGCACTCATCTAGCACTTGTTATGAAGGGACTGTCTTGCTGTTGGGCTTTCCATGAAGGCTCGCAGGACATTTTAGGGATGGGCTCCATCACTTTTACAGTCTAATGAGAAACCACATGCCTTTCTCATATAAATTAGCACTCCATCTTGAAGCTAGAAAGTCCACATGCTCATGTAGACAGGCAAAGAAAGGAAGCAGAGGTAATAGGAGAAGAATGAAGATGCATGTTATAGGTTATCAAGATCATGCATCAATGAGTACAAAAAACGCCACACATATATTTTATCTTCTGCACTACATTAATAAGCTCAAAGACAATATCTCTGTATTAACAATCTTTTATTTTTTTCAGTCCAGTGACTCATTTGATTGATCATACTTCTGCTGTATGCTGACCCAATTCTAAGTGCAATGAAATCACAAGAAGGAAATTAAAAAATAAACAAAAATTCCCACCAGAATATTTATTCTCAAGATAAATTGGGAAACAATATCTATGAATTTGATTAATGGATAAGCCCAAATAACGAATTCCTCTATCATCTTTTTATTAATAACTCACAACAAGTTTGGTTCAATTCAGTCAAAGTTTGTTGACTTTCTACAAATTGCTGCTGTATGAGTCTCTGGTGATACAGAGAAGAGAAAGACATGATTGTGGGGTTACAGTGCTCGGAATTTCTTAGCAAGTGGGCATGCTAGATAGATATAAATACAATATTCAAGAAACTTATTTTCTTAAATAAAATACTCATTTTTGAGGACAATACTCCAGAGGTATTTTAGTTGGAGAAGAAAATTATATATAAGGTATGGTGGTTTCAGGTGGGGGCTGGAAGTGGGCTGCAACTTCTCAAGCCAGGAAGCTCATCCAAAAACAAAATAGATGCTGTTTTGGGGTAGTTAACTAAGGAGCAGTTTTATGCTGTATACAGACCTTTATTAAAAATCCAAAGGTGGCTGGATGTGGTGGCTCATGCTTGTAATCCCAGCACTTTGGGAGGCTGAAGCGGGAGGATCATGAGGTCAGGATTTCGAGACCAGCCTGGCCAACACAGTGAAACCCCGTCTCTACTAAAAATACAAAAATTAGCCGGATGTGGTGGTACGTGCCTATAATCCCAGCTGCTCAGGAGGCTGAGGCAGGAGAATTGCTTGAACCTAGGGGACAGAGGTTGCGGTGAGCCAATATCGTGCCACTGCACTCCAGCCTGGTTGACATAGAAAGACTCCGTATCAAAAAAAAAAAAAAAAAAAAATCCAAAGGTTTCTTGTCATTTGGGTAGCTCTTGAATTGAGTGTACATACATGTGCATAATTATCTAAACCCAGAGATTTTCGAAAGCAGCACTATTAATTATGCTCTGACAAAAGGAGGCATAACCCTGAAAGTATGGCTTTCCAAGTCTTGCAGAAATGACTGTCAGAGTTAATGAAAAGAATTTAAATGCTGACTAAAACAAACAATAATCCCTCTGAAACAAACCTCTCCTGAATGGAATATGAAACCACAGCTGCCCTAGAAGTAGAGTCATTTCCCATTTGTGGTAAAAATGAAGCAGTCTTCCCAGAATAATTTCACACACATATTTGCTCCCTCCAGAATTCACTTTTTGCAAATTCCCTGACCTGGGGGTTTAGTGTTCCCAGATCTGGAGTAATTACAATATTTACTTGGTCTTGGACTGATATGAAAAAATCTTTAGAAAGATGATGAATATTAGATACCAAGGAAACAGTATTATTTGAGTGCATTTCTTTGCATGAGGCATTGAATTTGTGAGTGATGCTGAGGTTTGAATATATATTTATGTAACTTCACTGTGGACTATTTTAATAACATTACATGTTATTCTTTTTATAAAATAGTATATAATACTTCTTGTAGATCATTTTAAAAATATAAAAAAACATAGAAAATAGAATCATATGTAAATCCTAGAGAGAGAATATTTTGGTATATTTCCATTGCATTTCATGTAATTGAGATTATACTGTACATGGAATTTTTTTCTTCCCTTTCCTTCTACTATTATATTACTTTAATGTAATTATTGTGCAATATTCAATGATGATGATATCTAATGTTTATGGATGCTAATATATATGATATAATTTAACCCATGTGACAGTCCTACAAGGTAGGCATGTTCATGAACCCATTTTGCAGATGAAGAAACTAGGCAAAGTTTGGTGAGGGAATTTGTTCAAGGTTTCAATACAATTAAAGCAGATCTTGGGGTTGAACTAAGTTTGAATGATACCGAGTTCAGGTGCTTAACCAACAGGCTGTGCTGTGTCAGTTAAATTTTGGTTGTGAAAACAGAAGCCTCTCTGAGTTTTTTCACTATAAAGGAATTTGACATAGGGAATAAGGCTTATCCAACCTTTGTATATGCTTCCCATTGGAAGGAAGCAATGGTCAGGAAGGTTCTAGATTTAGAAACACAAATATTGCAGTGATACTACTACTACTGAGTTTACCTGCTTGCAGCACCTGGGAGCTGCTGGCAAAGCCCCACATCAGCCATTTGCTGATACTCAGACAAATGGTATCAGATTGCCGATACCTAGATCTCCTACTAGAAGCAATGGCCCACCTTTTTCTTCTGCAAACGTCACAAAGTGCCACCCCAATGATATTCACACAAGCACTTGAGAAACGTGGTTTCCAGGCTTTCAGCCCCTGTGGTACAGGGGAAAGCTTAGAAGGACAGAAAGGCTGCTGAACATCTGTAGATAATATCAGGCTCACAGGTTATGAGACACTCCATGATTTTTTTTTGTTTTTTTTTGATACAGAGTTTTGCTCTTGTTACCCAGGCTGGAGTGCAATGGTGCGATATTGGCCCACCGCAACCTCCGCCTCCTGGGTTCAAGCAATTCTTCTGCCTCAGCCTCCCGAGTAGCTGGGACTACAGGCATGCGCCACCATGCCCAGCTAATTTTTGTATATTTAGTAGAGACGGGGTTTCACCATGTTGACCAGGATGGTCTTGATCTCTTGACCTTGTGATCCACCCGTCTCGGCCTCCTAAAGTGCTGGGATTATAGGTGTGAGCCACAGTGCCCGGCCTAATTTTTTTTTTTATCATTCCACATTTAAGTTGTTTTGGGGCCTGTAGCTACACGTTTCACTGGCTCATATGCCCATCTGCATATATCTTAACCACACACCCAATTTCAGTTCTCCCAGGGAGAACTGAATATGCAGATGGGGATTTGACCCAGGGAGAACTGAAATTGGGTGTGTGATTAAGATATGTCCCAGGTGAGCTTACAGATGTTCTGCTCTTCCACTCCTGGCCCCCTGCTGATGCTTACTGTCCAAACAGCCGCTTGGGGGCAGCACCGCCCCACTACCACGGATGCTGGCACCCCAGCATGGTGATGCTGGCTTATCTCCCTAGGCTAGGTCTCCTCATCTTCCCAAAGCTGCAGACCCTCAGGTTGCCAAAGCACATCTTCTTCTGTCTTATGCTGAACCCAACCAAGGTTGGCAAATTTCTTCCAAACCAAGAAATTTTGGCAAATTTCTTCCAAAAGATCACACTAATTTATGCTTCTACCATTCAGTGACAGTGCCTGTGTTTGCACCCTGGTCATTGCACTCTCCACTGAATGGTATTTTGCCTATCTATTGAGACATTATATTTATGTGTGTGTGCGCATGCATATACATATATATATATTTATATGTGTGTGCCTATGTGTATATATATATGTGTGTGTGTGTGTGTGTGTGTGTGTGTGTGTATTTCCCTCAGGATGTTTTCCTCACCATATTAAAATGAATTATGCCCCAATTCCCTCTGCTGTATCCTGGAGACTCCAAAACACTGAGCCTTTCAAAAATGTGAGAACAGCAACAGCCCCAGCATATCTCTTTAGTCCGTTGTAATTGTGATAATTGCAGCTGTTGATTGATTGCAAGGTATTCTTCCAGAGGTCGAAGGGGTGTATCGCTAAGGAGTAGGTTTAACCGCAAGTGACCAAAAAACCAAAATAATCGTGGCTTAAACTAGATAGATTTTTTTTTTCTCTGTCATCTAGTGACAAAATCAGTAGTTAATCAGGCCAAGGCTGGTATGAGATCCCTGGAACCCAGGTTCTTTTTTTTTTTTTTTTAATTCTCAAGTTTGCATCCACATTCCATCCAGCAAGAAGAAGAAAAGGGAAGAAAAATGTGTTTCTTCCTTCAAAAGACATTTCCTAGAAGCTGCATGGGTAACCCCAAAAATATAGGTAAGTTCAGCTGCAAGAAAGTGTAGGAAATTAAGTCTTTATTCGACGTAATTGTTTTCCATCTAAAAATCTGAGAAGTTAAGCAAAGAACAGATATAAAGAAACAAATAGAAGTCTCTCACGTGAAGGTATATAAGTTATGATGTCTGTTCTTAAATTTCCCACAGTTTACTTATTTCCTGGAAAGCCCGTGTTCCTCTTTTACATGGTAAACACAATGTTGTGGATAATGGCCTGTTTCTTTCTTTCTTTTAATTATAGTCTGATTTTCCTTTGACATAGATTATGGTTTCAGAAATAATTCAAATTCATTTTGGACTTCAAGTGGCTGAAGTTTCTCGTACTTTACTTTCTTTCCTAGCCCAGCCTTTCTGTCTGGCCATTAATTAATCTGAGAATAAACACTCAAATGCAGCTGGTAAGTGGTGAGCCTGAAGATTTGTTTCACATCTTTTCCTTGACAAAAGAAAGGTGGAAGTGTACTAAAACACGAGGAAGCAAAGAAACTGAGAAAGAGAGAAAAATGAATATTACCTCCATTATCCAAATAAAAAAACATAGTTTGACCATTCCAGGGAGTTTTAATGGAATATATACATCAGTGGGCTCATGGCAGTTTACAGAGGCAGGGTTTCACCATGGTACTATATGTATCTTGTAAATCTCATAAAATGCACAACAGCAAGAAATTAAGGGAATATAATTTCATAAGTTACTGGTGAGATGAGTAGAGATGGTGATATAAGCTTTATTGACTAGCAACCTTAAACAAATAACAGGTATTTTTTTTTTGAAAGAAAGAAAAAGAGAGAAAAGAAGAGAGAAAGAAAGAGTGAAAGAAAGAAGAAGAAAAAAAAGAATGTAAGAGAGAAAGAAAGAGGAAGAGAAAGAGGGAGAGAGAACGGGATTCTTGTTCTATTGCCCAGGCTAGAGTGCAGTCTAAAAATGGGCATTAAAAACCTCTTTTATGCCAATAATTGTGCTTAACAATGGAGACAGGAAGGAATAAGAGATGAAAATAACAAACATGCAGCCAACCAATATTTTATTTAAACCTGAGAAATGCTATGCAATTGCTGAGGAGTGACTTACTTCCAATTATGTGGTCACTTTTAAAATAGGTGTAATGTGATACTGAGAAAAATGTATGTTTTGTGGATTTGGGGTGGAGAGTTCTGTAAATATTTGTTAAGTTTACTTGTTCCAGGTCTGAGTTCAAGTCCTGGATA
>CAUYLG010061532.1:0-40173 GCA_963573385.1 Cacajao melanocephalus | reverse complement strand
AGTTTTGGGAAAAGACTTGGTGGTGAGATTTGAGAGTGTTATCTTGATTCTCCTTATTTTCTCTGACAAATAGTGAAGCAAAAGCTTGAAAAAAAGGAGAGATATCAGGAGGTGGGGGGGATTGGGGAGGGCTATGATCTAATGAAGATGATGGAGGAATAGATGCAGCACATGTATACCTATGTAACAAATCTGCACATTCTGCACATGTACCCCAGAACTTAAAGTGTAATATAAATTAATAAATAGAATTGCTGGAGCATGAAATGCCAGTGTGGAGACTCCTCCACTGAGCAGAGGCCAGGTTATGGAGGGCCCAGAAAGGCATGCCAAGGAGTATAGATTTTACCCCTTGGAAAACAAGCATTTCAATATAGTGTTAAGTTGCCATTTTGATAGATGATGATGAAAGCACGCAAGGGTTGGATTTGAGATGGAAGATATTACTCTAGAAGAGCAGTCAGTAGGCTAGAATTAGTCCAGGGAGCAGAAAGCAAGGAAGAGGGAAAGAAATCCAAACCACAGGTGGTTAAGTTCACTGAACTTCGTGATTATTACATGGATGTAGGAGTTGCAGGAGAGTCATCCAGATTACCACCAAGGATGAGGCAATAATTATCTAATTCAGTTAGACAAAACAGGAAGTGAAGCTTGCCCTACGGCAGTGAAGGGAACCCAAAACTGAGTTCAGTTCTCTGCATGCTGTGTGTAAGGTATAATACAGACATACGGCCCGTAGATGTGCAGCTTAAGTTCAGGCAGGGGTTGAGGGATAGAGATGCAAGGATAGAATTTACCTGCATACAAGTAAAAACCATGAGAGTGGGTGGATGGAACTAAGGAGTGTGTACAAAGTGAGATGAGCTACAAGCAATGAGCTCTAGGCTTCACACTTCAGAGGCTCCCAGGGTGTCAGTCTTTGTGGTCAATAGGTTGAAGAGTTTCACTGAACACCTGTGTAGCCATAAATCGAGATGTACCCACACTCCGAGTACAAGAGATAATTTATGAGTCAACCTTTCCTAAAAGGTTATTCCCAGCATGTTCACTAACTACATGAATCATTCACTTATTCGACAAATCTTTACTAAGCTCTGTAAAGGAGACAACGGTTCAAGACCCCGTGGGTGACGGCAGGAAGGTCACGGCTGTTAGAATACGGAAATATTGCTGCACCGGAGGGTGTATCGCAGCGGTTCTCAACTAGGGTGATTCTACTTCCCAAGAGACATTTGAAAATATCTGGTGACATTTTTTGGTTGTCATAACTGAGGGGGAAGTGAAAATGGCTCCTAGTGGGTAGAAGCCAGAGATATTGCTAAACATCCTACAGGGCAGCAGACTCCAACAACAGAGAATTATCGCTCCCCAAAATGTCAATAGCACCACGTTTAAGAAACCCCGGAATAGGGCCGGGTGCAGTGGCTCACACCTGTAATCCCGGCACTTTGGGAGGCCAAGGTGGGTGGATCATGAGGTCAGGAGACAGAGACCATCCTGGCCAACATGGTGAAACCCCATCTCTACTAAAAATATGAAAATTACCTGGGCGTGGTGGCATGCACCTGTAATCTCCGCTACCTGGGAGGCTGAGGCAGGAGAATTGCTTGAACCTAGAAGGTGGAGGTTGCAGTGAGCCACGATTGCGCCACTGCACTTCGGCCTGGCGACAGAGTGAGACTCCGTCTCAAAAAATAAGAAACCCTGGAATATAGTCAAGATTTTGGGCTCCCTGGCAGTTTTCCCACCCCACCATAGCCTCGCCCTAGGTTCTGCCCCTCCCACTTTCTCTGTACAAGCCACTAAAGTGTTAACGTGTGCCCCAAAGTGAACTTGTAGGCCTTTTAGTTCAGCTTTATGGCTAGTGTCTGTTCTGATCGGTTGGTACCTCAGCCTTATCTGTTGTTAAATGTTTTAGATATTTTATAAAATATTTATAAAATATGGTCCATCTCTGTAATGAGTTCACTAGAATCATCTAAATGATGACTTTGACTGAAATTACTTCCTTTAAGAAAGATAAAACCTTCTACATAATAATATGTATCACCAGATAAATGAAGCTTTGATACACCTAGCTCTTTGCGACAAGTTGGGAAAATATAAATTAGTGGTACATGATAGTACAAAAGAAAGAAAATAACACGATTATTGCCAGCATAAAGGAAAATCTGAGAAATGTAAAAGGCAATGACCTGGACTCAGCTAGTTTATTCAAAAGTATATTAAGATTAAAACATTTAAATAATACTCAAAAAGATATTTTCAATATAGCAGGTGATAATAGGAAAGAAACTTTCCCGAAATAGTTGTTGAGCCAGTAATTTTCCATCCTTACACTTTAAAGTGTATTAAATGTGAGGTACTAATACTATTTAGATTCACTTACATTTTAAAAGCTTTAACATAAACACTCTTAAAAATATAATACCCCAGGGAAATTGCATAGCAAAGGAGGTCTGCTTTGAATACGTTCTTTCTTCCGGAACATCTTCACATATTGACATGGCTGCTTACTAAAGAGAAACATAAGATGTGAATCAGCCACCTACAGTGTTGCTTTTGCTTTCTATTGATGCCATGAGAACTGGACAACTGAATTATGCTTATTAAAGTGCACTGTGAATTAGAAAACAGTTTGGTAAAGGCTTATCGTTTTCCTGGCCGTACCACGTAAAACAGGGTGGCATCCCTTTTGCTTTAACAGCCCTCAGAGTTCTCCATTTCATCCTAGCATTCAGACCTAAATAGGCAGCATTTGTGTGAAAGAAGTTTTCCCAAAAAATATCTTTCTAGCCAACAACCTGGACCCCTCAAAATATGTACAAGTGACAGCAGCCTCCAAAGTACACTTTTATTTCTTTTGTTACCTGTAAAAGCAACTATTGTTTTTAGCCGGAAGATACTATTGCAGAAACAAAAAGGAAGACAAAAACAAAATGGGCTCTCCGTCTCCACATAAAATTTAAGTCGATATTTACATGAAAGTGTCTTTCAATAACTTATATAAAAAATCTGTTCCAGTGTTTCTGTACAAAAAAGAAAAAAATAACATATACAAATCCAGTGAGAAATAATCAAAGTGCTTTTAAAAGTATAAAGTAGGCCAGTGTGATGGCTCACGCCTGTAATCCCAGCACTTTGGGAGGCCAAGGCGGGTGGATCACCTGAGGTCAGGAGTTTGAGACCAACCTGTCCAGCATGATGAAACCCTGTCTCTACTGAAAATACAAAAATTAGCTGGACATGGTGGCGGGCACCTGTAATCCCAGCTACTCGGGAGGCTGAGGCAGGAGAATCACTTAAACCCGGGAGGCGAGGAGGTTGCAGTGAGCCGAGATTGCACCACTTCACTCCAGCCTGGGCGATAAGAGCGAAATTCCATCTCTTAAAAAAAATAAAAAGTATAAAGTAAAAAACTAGTATCAGTACTTTGTTTGTCATGAGGAAATTGAAAATTTATCTTAAGAAAGCACAGGTCTGGTTGGGCACAAGGAAAACCACAAACAACCATGTACTTACTGCCCTTATAATATCACATCATTTATTCCCACCTGAAATCTCACCTGCTGAAATGGTTTTAAATTTGTCTATGTTTATTCAGAAGGGGAATATTTTCATGTTAGCTTTAATTCAATGTTTACTCACCAAGCACCTATTAAGATTCTACGTCATGCCCCACATACAGTTTGACGCTGTGAACTTTCTCATGGATACCAAGATATTGATTACAGAGTCTGCATTGTGTGTGGTCGAATGGGGCCATGGCCTCGGGAATCAGGCAAGGAACAGGGTCTGTGCTGGGGCACATAGATGGGAACTGGACCTAATCCCATCCAGGTAGTTCATGAACCACATTAAAGACTCAAATTCATTTGGAACAAAAAAGTCCATAATGGGATGATCACTAAATATTTGTTGGATGAATCCACTTGATCTTTTAGAATGTATGTATCTTTCTGGATTTTATTAGACATCTCAGATTTAAAACATACTATTGATTCATTACTGCCCTTGAAATTTTAGGAGTCTGACCAACACACATGCATACACGCATGAATCCAGCTGGAAAGAATCTATTTTGTAGAAATGTTCTTATCATATTTTGTAAATGGCTCGTACTGAGATGCAAAATTTTCGTAACATTCAGAGAAACCAAACTTTTCTGATGTGTCAGAGTTTCAGAAGACTTCAAGATCCTTGGGCCTCAACTACTAACAAGCACCACAGCACACATGAAAAGGCAATGGCTGGATATCTCTATGAGAATCAAAACTGGGCCACACCTCAACTTTCATTTTTCACCATCTATTGAGAATCTGTTCATCAGATTACCCCTCCTCTCTAATTCTCAGTTTCTGTATCTGCCAAGTGTGAATAATAAAGTTACTTATATCATAATGTTAGGCATAAATGAAATAGTGCATGCAAATGAGTGAATACATTTTGATTCACAAATAGAATATTAGAGCTGAAAGAATCTCGGATATAGTCCTTTTTCTGTTTAGAAATAAGAAAATTAACACCTAGAGAGGGTGACTTGAAGAAAGTCACACAGCTTATCAGCGGGGGATCTAAAATCAAAACCTGGGTCTCAGGATGTCCATCTTGGGCTATTTGCAAAACATTATGCTAGGGTACAAGCTAAACTAGCTTTGAAATAGTTAGTAGTAAATTTTGTGCTGTAAAGTACGCCACAAAGTTCTACCCCCAAGCTAGCCACTCATCAAAAATTTCTCTAATTTTACACTACAATGCAAGCCCTCAACAGTGACTAATTTAATTTATTTTCTGGATTAGTTACTATAGATGCTTTTAAAAATGTTTTTCCACAGGATTTCTCATGGAAACAGGGCTAAATATTAACACTCATTAATCTTTTTCCCAAATCTGCAAAGGAATTTTAATTGATCTACAAGCTGAAACATCGAACAGATTCTTCTGCATCCTGATTCCTCTGTACCTTCGGTCCATCCCTGGGACTGTGAGCCCTACAGAGTGGAAGAGCAGCTGGGAGTAGAGGGGCTGAGCTTCCTGGGGAAGAGGGTTGTTGGGGAAGAGGGGGTAGTACCAGCATCTCTGTACTCACCTCTGCTTTGTTCTGAGGTCCTCTCTAGCTGATTCCCAAGGCTGCTCGATTCATCAGAACCCACTGGGGAAGCTTGTTTTGCTGGCTTGAAAGGAATTTGTTCATGTATTTTAATTGTTTAACCTTTGATTATGGCCATTTTCAAACATTCACAAAAGTAGACAGTACTACAAAATGCATACCATGTATCCTCACCCAGCTTCAACAATCTGCCAACATCTGTCCATATTTTCTCATTTATTCCTCACCCCTTTTTTGCCCTTCATTCAAGAATTGGTTATTTTGTCTTTTAGGATTTCCCTTATTCTAAGTTTGGCAGATTGCATCCTTAGGAGTCAATTAGTACGTTCCTGGATCCCTCATATTTCTGTAAACTGGTGGATCGACATGCTTAGTTAGATTCAGGCTCAGTCTTCAAGCTCTAATACCTCATAGGAGGTACGACATCCTTTCTGCAGCTGTCTATCCCCCTTTTAGAGACAAGATTCATCAGTGGGCTCAGATGTTGTCAGAGGTCCCCACCCCTTGTAAGGTTTCTCAACATTTTACCTAATGTTTCAAAGAGGCTTTGATTAAGCACACTCTCCAGTGCTCTCATCCCTCCTGCATTTATAAATGGGAATTCTATTACAAGGAAAGAATTTTGCTCATCTACTGTCTGGTTTCCCTGAAAGAAAGCACAGGGAAGGCAAGACAGATGCCTTTTCTTTCCCTTCTAAAGTTTTTGTCTTCAATTCATCTTTTGGAATATCACTATCATCTCCTGAATTTTTGTTTTATGTATTTGATATGTCATAATCCACTGCCCGTGTTCTCTTTGCTGCTGACATTGCCCCGTTTTTGACCAACAGGAGTTCTCAACTTGGCTCTTGTGTCCTTTTGACAAGACCCGAGTCTGGCAGCCTCCTTTCTTTCTGGCATGAAAACATGACCGAGTATCATGTTGTATACCGTCTGCCCTTGGTGTGTGCCTCCCTGGATTTGCTTGGCCATCGTCTTTTGCTCAGTGCTATTGAAGACCCACCGAGAAGTCCAGCTGGCACTGACCACAGCTACAGGGAGCTTTGGTAAAGAAAGGCTCATTAAGTTTCATCACCCCTTTGTGGCGGAGGCCAATCGTTTTGGACACTCCTGCTTAGTTGGTCAAGCACATCGAAGCAGCTGCTTCCAGTCCTGTAAGTCACTCCTGGCATGACCTGAGCACACCATTTCATGCCTCAGACTGTATGCCTCTGTCCTCCACCTGGAGTTTGTCGGCCGTCACTAGAGTGCACGGCTTACCTGGCTGCCTACATGCTGCAGGCGGCAGCAGGGGTGGGGGGTGTAACTTGCACCTGCACTCCAGTTTGCCTGGCATACTGAGGGTCTCTGAGTCGGGCTGCCTGAAGGGCCCCAGCAAGAGAACCAGGAAGTGAGGCAAACTTTGACCAGTGGGAGAAGGGAGACAGGAAGGGGCTGGCAAATTCTTTCCCCTTCCTTCTGGTTGACAGGGTTCCAGGATGCAGTGGTTCTGTGTCATCTCTCAGACGACATCCCTGCTGACCTGGCAGCCAGCTACGTTTTCTGGAAGAATTCCAGCTGGTCAGTGATGTACTCTTTTACGTTTGCTTCCCTTCTTCTTTGCCTCTTTTTTCTTTTATCCTCATTTTTGCTTCCCTGGGGTTACACTACACACACACATACACACACACTCATCACACACCATTCACACACACCTCAATAAAAAGGTAGCATGTAAGTTTTCTTTGTTTTAATGATAAAAATATATTAACATTTCAATAAATAGCCACAACACATTTTCAGTTAAGAACACACAAATACCTTTCTTAAAAACCTGTAAAATCGTTATTGTTACAGTAATTTCAGTTTGAAAGACAGCTGACAAAACAATGCTCTCCTAAGGTTTGCATTTTCATACCCAGCACCTTGAACAGAAGTGCTATGGCACACACTTTTGACAGAATGCTTCCAAGCCAGGGAACGCAATGCTCTTGGCACAGCTGTAAGGAAATCGTTTGCCTGAGTCACTGTTAAGTAAAACTCAAAATCCAGGGCTCAGCAGGGTAACTCTGTAATTGGGTTGCTCTCCTCTTAACAGATTCACCCAAGTTTATAACGTGCACAAATCAATCGATAGATAGTATTATTATTTGGTATGTCTTGGTCTGCTTTGTTTTTAGCGTTTGTTTATTTCTATTTTTATGGTAAATTAATTGGACTACAGCCGGCAGTGAGTGGCAAATCAAGAAAAGGAAGTTTGATTGTGGAAAGCAGTGTGGCGATTCCTCAAAGAGCTGAAAACACAGAACGACGATTAGATGCCGCAATCCCATTACTGGGTATATACTAAAAGGAATATAAGTCATTCTCCCATAAAGACTCTTGCACGCGTATGTTCACCGCAGCACTATTCACAATAGCAAAGACATGGAATCAACCTAAATGCTCACCAATGGTAGACTGGATGAAGAAAATGTGGTGCACATACACCATCAAATACCGTGCAGCCATAAAAAAAGAATGTGATCATGTGCTTTGTAGCAACATAGATGGAACTGGAGATCATTATCCTTCGCAAGCTAACACAGGAGCAGAAAACCGAATACCCGTGTTCTTACGCATAAGTGGGAGCTAAATGATGAGAACACATGGACACAAGGAAGTGAACAACACACTGGGGCCTTTTAGTGACTGGACAGTGGGAGGAGGAACGGGATCAGGAAAAATGACTAATGGGTACTAGGCGTAATACCTGGATGCTGAAACAGTCTGTACAACAAACCCCCATGACCCAAGTTTACCTATGTAACAAACCTGCTATGTGCACCTGAACCTAAGATCAAAATTAAAAAAAAGAAAACGGTTTGGGAGATTTTGGTTCCTTAGGATTGACAGTATAAAAAGCCTTTGTAAAAATAAAGATTCTCTACTTCATATTTGAGAAATTCAGATTTAGTAAGATCTGAGACAGGGCCTAGAGAATTGTACCTTTCTAAAGCTCTCCAGATCGTTCCGTTGTACAATTGGGTTTTAGAAGCAATTTTCACACCCTTGCCTTCCTATTGAACAGGAGGGAAGAAGGTGGATGAAGTTTGGAAATAATCACACCTCCCCACCCATTCTTTTCTTGGCTTCACTTTTTTTAAAATGGAAGGAAAATTGGGCTTCATGCGTAAGCTCTCAAGTCTATTCAAGCATTTTTACTGAAATCAAATTTTCCAGCAAGTAAGTGAATCTGCAGTGAAAACGGAAGAAATAGCAGGTACTGAACCCTTATTCTCACTACACAACTCAACGTCTGTGTCTGTGCTGGACACATAACCAAGCCGCAGATGGTTCTGAATCCTTATTGCTATTGTTTTGTTTTTAATCGGTGAGATGCTCAAAACCCCAGCCTGGCTCATCTGCCAACACCAAAAACTGCTGGAGCTGATAAGTTGAGGGCAAAACATCACTAAAGGAAGCTACTTTGTTTAAAATATGTTTCACTGTGCTGTGAACAACTCCAATCATACAGACAAGCATACAGTATGGCACACTGTATCATTCAATTTTGTCAAATCATTTAGTTTTGCCAAATCTTGACATCTATTCCCCTTCTTTTAAGAAACAAAACATTATAGATAAGGACAAGCCACTCCTCATCAATCTCATTCTTCTCGCGCCCCTCAGAGACATCACCACTTTTCTTAATATAAAATATATTAGCTCAAGCACAGTGGCTCACACCTATAATCCCAGCACTTTGGGAGGCTGAGGCAGGAGAATCACTTGAGGCCAGGAGTTTGAGACCAGCCTGGGCAACATATTGAGACCTTGTCTCTACAAAAAAGAAATAATAAAAAATTAGGTGCCGTGGTGCATGCCTGTGGTCCCAGCTACTTGGGAGGCTGAGGCAGGAGGATCATTGAGCCCGAAGTTTGAGCCTGTGATGGTTGCAGCACCGAGCTCCAGCCTGAGCAACCAGTGAGACCATGTCTCAAAAAGAAAATTATTCTACTTCCATTTCACTACGTAAGTATCCATAAGTAATACAGAATAGTATTTGACATTTTGTAAAGTGATGTTTTCTTATATTCTATTTTTCCATCTGCAGAAAGCTTTATTGCCCTCAACATTATTATTAATACTTATATATTTTGACATATATGGCCTTTGTTCATTCAATGTAACTACCTTTTATTCCACCATCTGAATATTCCACAATGTATGTATTCATCTTTTTCAATGGACATTGAGGTCATTTTCAAACATCGCTATTTAAGCAGTGCTGCAGTGAACTGACAGGCATTAGTCAGCTTGTGCTAGAGTTTACTGCAGTGAGTGATCTTGGCTCACTGCAATAATCAGCCACTGTGCCTGATCTAATATATTTTATTAGCAACCCTCAATTCTCAGAGGCTTACAAAACAAAACATTTATCTTTCCCTCAATGGGACCATGGTTTGGAGATAGTTCAACTCTAAAACAGGCATGAGGAGCCAGTTGCAGTTGCTCACACCTGGAATCTCAGCACTTTGGGAGGCTGAGGTGGGTGGATCATTTGAGGTCAGGAGTTCGAAACCAAACTGGCCCCCATGGTGAAACCCAGTCTCTACTAAAAATACAAAAAAAATTAGCCAGGTGTGGCGGTGGTGCATGTAATCCCAGCTACTTTGGAGGCTGAGGCAGAAGAGTTGCTTGAACCTTGGAGGCAGAGGTTGCAGTGAGCCAAGATCGCCCCACTGCAGTCCAGCCTGGGTGACAGATTTCATAAAAATAAAATAAACAAATAAAACTGGGGCATGAGGGAACAGAGAAAAGGAAAAGAAAAAAAATCAGGAAATTTCTATAGCCTAAGAATTATATATTCCCTTTCCTACTCTTTGAGCAGGACTAGAGTGTTCTGGAGCTCTCTCTGTCTTTACTCCAGAGCTGGCCAGGGAGAGTGAAAGAAGGAAAAAAACATGTAAACTCACTATCACTTAAATGTGACTTGAATTCTGAACTTCTGTGTTCTGCCTCCTACTATTTACTTTCCAGGATCCTGAAAAAGCTGCTCCACACATTCTGTCTTACTTTTATGGCTGCAGTTCAGTGGGAGAGACAGAGTAGAGTGTACTTGCTCCATCTTACTTGGAACCAGAATCTGCTTTCTAAATTTTAAAACGTTATCTTGTGAATTGCATTGTTGCATGGTAGATGCACCTGATAGCAATAACATAACATATCTGAGAATGACCCTGTATGGCAGACACACCTGAATGTGTGTGTGGAGTTCTGAAGTAAGGAATCCCAAAGCGCTGAACTCCGAGATTCATTCCTTATCTGTGAGGAACATCTGAGCCCCAGCCCATACCATGGAACACAGGCTTTATGGGGGGATTGAGGCCCTTTGTTTTGGGTTAAATGAGGATTGCCACATGGAAGTTGCTGGGGGAAGGGTGCTAAGTGAAGGTGCTATGTAAATTATATGCGTCCTGTATGCATATAAGCCACATGCTTCCTGCATGCATACAACCCACATGCGTCCTTCATACATATAAACCACATGCTTCCTGCATGGATATAAACCATGTGCGTCCTGCACACATATAACCCACGTGTGTCCTGCGCACATATAAACCACGTGTGTCCTGCATATATCTAAACTACATGCTTCCTGCATGCATATAAACCACGTGCATCCTGCATGCATATAAACTATATGCGTCCTGCATGCATATAAACTACATGCTTTCTGCAGTGGCAGCAGTTTCCCCATCCAGCCTCCCATCATGGCACTGTCCTGTACGTAAGTCCGCCTCAATCAACCCTGTATCTCATTTGCTGGCTCTGGATCTCTTCTTTGGCCTCTCAAACCTGGTGCCATTTTGTTGGAGTTAATAAAGGTCTAGCAAGGCAAATATATAAAGAAAATAGTCAATATTCTATAAAGAGTTTGGCATTTTTTGAGGCTTGCTTTGTGGCCTAGTAAACATCAATTATCGTGAAGGTTTAGATGTGCTTGTTAGAAAACAAATGCTCATTACCATCTCTTCCTCTCATTTGCTTTTATAATAACACCAAGCCTTTGTTCAGTGGTGTCCTAGAACCAGCAATGCCCAGCTCATCGCTGCGACCGTGTAAATCATTCTTCCCAACTCCACATGCAGACGTCACGTTGATAGTCTGAGGTCAGCCACGGTGGGAATATCTACACTACAGTAATGAGAGCTCTCCCTTCTCCTCGTCCGTCTCCAGAGCTGGTTGTTAAGCATTTCCCAACATGCCTTACACCTTTTTGCTTCCACAAATACCTCATTTTCTTCTACCTCAACCAAGTCATACAAATTTCCCCATCATTATATATTTAAAATGATACGTTTACAGCACTAGACTTGGTAGAACTCAAATACTGGTCTTTCAAAGCCTGTTCTGTGAACCAGCAGCATCAGCATTATCCAGGAACTTGTGAGAAATGCAGATTGTCAGGCCCCAACCGATTCCTCCCAATTCTGAAAACCAGCAACCTGTGTTTCAACAATCCCTTCAGTGGTTCTGATGCCTGACAAAGTCCAAAAACCACCAGCATAGAAGAATAAAGAATGAACAGTAATAAACACCCTAAAATCAGTAGTAAAGTGAGAACATACATGTGCTCCTGAATGTCCTGAAGGTAGAAAAATGAATATTTATTAAACAATGGGACTCTTTTTACATTGCAAAAGATTACATTGTAAAGTATTTGCAATTGCATAAACTGAAACATGAGGAAACCAAGAGATACTATACTACTTATTGACATCTTTATAAATAATTCTGATTGATGTGATAGCTGAGTGTATTGCTATGAATTTATAGGAAGATTCTACTTTGATTTATGTTTTTGTTTTATTACTACTGACCTTTGTCTGATCCCATTTTGTGACAAAGTTCTTTGGATCAGAGTATTACAATATTGGTCTCTAAATGAACACTTCTACGGAGTTCATTTCCTGGCTAATTTGCATGCAAATGGCCCTATCTGAAACACTGATAATGGGCTAAAGATAGTTTAAAGACCCAAATCTGTGGAAGAAAGCTTATTAGAGTTCAGCTTAAAGAGTTGTATTATGCCAGGAGATCAAATTTCCTATATAACAATTGTCTAATCTATGCCTTTTAAAGATACAAAGAAGACTTTTAGGTCATTGCTCAAATAAATAGAATTTGAATACATTTGACAAGAGTCAATAGGTAACAAATACATAAAGAATAGAGAAAGTTGAAACCTATTCAGGAGTACCTGCTGTGTTTCAGACTTTACAAGGTGGTTACACATGTTCTGTCAACAAGAGACTATTAGGAAAATCCTATTATGAACATTTTTAGATAAGAAAACTGAGGCTCAGAACTGTTAAGTAACTTGTCCCAAGTCCCAAGTGGCAGTCTAACCTCTGTGTGTCTGATGGCAAAGCCCATGTTCTTGCCATTATCATTTGAATTCTTCAGCGAAACAATCTTTCCATGAAGTTTCCACAAATAACTCCCCGGCAGATGCATTAGAAGGGGAGTCTTGGCACATGAAAAATGCAATATGAACCTGGCCAAGCGAGAGTCAGATCTGAGCCTAAACTAAACTGGTAGGTAATTTCATAAAATGCATAAAAACATTCATCATAGATCATTCAGGGTTTTTTTTTTTAAGTGGGTATTTCAGATTAGCTTTCTGCATTTGGCGATGTAATCTTGTCCAAAAATGAATTGGTGCACCATGCCAAGGCAATGATCACGGTGACACAATTAGTTACGGAAATGCTGCTTAATGAACATGGCAAGTATTCCTGGCCACTCTCCTGGGTCCTGCGCCTGCCCTGCTTCTCCTCCAGAAGCGTCTGGATCAGAGTCACTGTGTCCTGTGTGCACGGCCTGGGGCGGAGCAGCACACGTGAGGCTGAAGCTCAGTGCTCTAAGCACTGCGAGACTCACACCGCGACTCTCACTTCTTTTTGAATATTCCCATAGCTAATTGCGAATATACTGAAGTTTTACAGAATAAAAATTTGAGATACAATGCAACACGAAACACAGATGGCCCGCGTGGTGGAATTCAAAAACTTCACATCCTTCTCAGAAGAATATTCAACTTAACAAGAAAAGAATCCTAAAGATTTTCAGAAATGGATTCACTTGACTTGGCAGACTAAAGTCTACCAAAAAGTTATCCCTCTTAATACAATCACTATATATTTAAAACATACACTAAAAAAACACTATCCAAAATAACTATCCAACAGGAAATACCTGGACATAAAGGGAATCTAGAATGTTCCCACAGCTAAACCTGTTCAAAACACATACACACAGTCAAAATGCATATCGGATCTGTTTTTACCCAAAGAGGATGTCTCAGAACTAGAACACTTCCAGGAAATGGATGCCTTTTAAATATATTTATACAACCTTTATTTCGGTCTCCAAAATTTATAGCATAACCGCAACATTGCCTCTTCAAAATAGAAATAAACCAGAGATGACATGCATAAGTTCAAAAAAGAAAAAAAATAAATAAATAAACAGGTAGGCTATTTGGGCTTCTGCCGCCAAAGTACTCAACTCATTTCCAGAAACTTTCATTTCACATCAAGCAATGTGATATCAGAGAGCCATGGCCAAATGAAGCATGTGTAAACGCATTTTATGGCTATTTAATCAAAATGTGGTTTACCTCAGAGAGGCATTAAGAGACATGATTAAAAACGCTTTCAAAAAAAATATCAAGAAATGTTAAGAGTGAAGAAACGGAAATTTTATTAAACTAAAGATGAAGCAATGAGGTTTTGATGGGTTTATCTGCACAGGTGCTAGGCCCATGTAGGACACATGAACTACTGAGCCCAGGCCGGGGCAGTGCTCACATCTGTAATCCTAGCCCTTTGGGAGGCCAAGGTGGGAGGGTTGCTTGAGTCCAGGAGTTTGAGTCCAGCCTGGGCAACGTGGCAAAACCCTGTCTTTACAAAAAACATAAAAATTAGCCAGGGGTGGTGGTGCATGCCTGTAGTACCAGCTCCTTGGGATGCTGAGGTGGGAGGATGGCTTGAGCCCAGGAGGCAGAGGTTGCAGTGGGCAGAGATCGCACCCCAGCATTCCAGCCTGGATGACAGAGAGAGACCCTGTATCAAAAATAAATGAATAAATACTGAACCCCAAGAAAGCTGCCATTTCTGGGAGTCAACTCCAAGGGGTGGCAGCAGCCGTCTTGGAAAATTATGCTGAAAATATTTAAGGGGGTCCTATTTTTCATGAGATTTTTAGCCGTTATGTGAAATGCAGAGGACTTCAGGGAACTGCTGCTAGAGGTCTCACAGCCTCTCCCCCGTGTGGCGATGCCATCCGCTTACACTGTGGGTTTATCATCTCTGTGCCAAGCACTGAAAGCTGGTCGGAATCCCAAAACCTCCCCACCCATCCCCTTACATGGAAAATCCTCTTGGAAGATAAAGGGTGTGCCCCTCCTTACTATCACAGTTTTAGGTATTTGGTAATAACAAATCCACACAACTAACATAGTGAATGCTTATCCCCTCAATAATCTATCCAGCAATTTCTTGAACTCAAGGTACTAGACCCTGGCCTACCTTTGCTGTGTTATTGTGGCTAGAGTCATTATCACAATCATTTTGGGTTTTTTCCCCTTACATTACCAAATGTGGGGAGACTATGGGCTATAGAATTAGATGATGGGCTGGGCATGGTAGCTTATGCCTGTAATCCTAGCACTTTGGGAGGCCGAGGTGGGTGAATCACTGGAGGTCAGGAGTTCGAGACCAGCCTGACCAACATGGTGAAACCTCGTCGCTACTAAAAATACAAAAATTAGCTGAGTGTGGTGGCAGGCACCTGTAATCTCAGCTACTCTGGAGGCTGAGGCAGGAGAATCACTCGAACCCAGGAGGCGGAGGTTGCAGTGAGTTGAGATCGCACCATTGCACTCCATCCTGGGTGACAAGAGTGAAAGTCTGTCTCAAAAAAGACTTAGATGATGATCTCATTAACACAACTCTCTTCAACAGGATCCCTCAGAAAATTAATCTCTTCCAGAAAAGTACTCTGTTTAGAAGATTATGGACACAGCCTTGAGTCACTTAAGATGATGGAACAATGATCCCCTGAGACTTGCCTCATAGGAAATTCTTCTGCAGGAAGTATGTTTTCCCTAGACTTAAAGCTTCCCTCCTAACTTCTTCCACGTCTGCAATAGTAAATTCCACAAAGACCAGCCACCAACTCAGATGGTGGTACTCCTAGCATAAGAACAGAAAACAGGACAAGCACTCAGGGTTTATGTCGCTGTCTCTGGTGCCACTGCCTCACCCTTGACTCCCAATCTTGAGCATGGGGTGCTAAACCAAAGGCAGGGATGGCAGGGCCTAATACCTCTGGCTTGCCTTTATCTTCCACGCTTCTGTAGTCCGCTCAGCAGATCGAGCTGCACCTATCAATTCACCCCCGCTCTTCCTCGCTTCAATGGGAGCTCAGATGAGAGATGGCAGGAGGGAGGCTAGGGCTAGTGAAGGCATGGTATTTGTTCCCCGGGAAGCTACATGGGGCTGGCTGTGTCCTTCAGTGCCACAACAGTCAGCAGCTACTAGCATGAAGATGCTGCCTATTCCTCCCAATTCCCCTGTGCTAATGGTTCTCACGCTGTAGCACCTATCAGCACCCAAAGGTCTTATCAAAGCAGGTGGTTGGCCCCACCCCCTCCAACGTGTGGGATTCTGTAGGTCTTGGGTGGGGCCTGGATAGTTGCATTTCTCACAAGTCTGACACCACATTTTAAAATTGCTGCCATTCTATAGACACCTTTGGTTGCAAGGAATATAGGCAGAGAGCGGATGGCAACTGCTGTCAAGAAACCGCACCCACAATTGCCAATGGCTAGTTTGAGAGAGATAATTAATAGGCCTGCTTGTATCAGTTAGAGTCCCATCTGGAAACAGATGGTGCTCTTCAAATAGGATAATTCCCTACAGCCAATCAGTGAATGTGCAAACCTCTCAAGGCCCTGGGGTTTCGTACTAAAGACTCAAGCACACCGGTAAGAAATTGAACTCTGCCCATCTCCACTCATTGAAAATAGCTGACACAAGCCAGGTGCCCAGGTTACATCGCTCTGCAGGCTGGCTAAAGGGCCAAGTAGATGTTCCAGCTGTACCCTCTGCAACGTCTGCTTTTTTCCCTCCAAGAGCACTTGGTGGCCTTTTCTTCCTCATCGCACTAATTCATCTTTACTCAAAGCATGACTCTTGTGATTTTAAGCAGCTAGAAAAGCTTCTTTTGTGATGGATAAAATTTTATCTTACCAGCCCTCTGATCTATAGCCCATTTCTCTACTACCCACTATAACAGCCATTCTCACTTCCACACACGGGCAGAGCAGTTTCCCTTCCATTTCGATGCTTGAGATTCTATCCATTCTTGCCTCTCTGTTTCTTCAAATACTTGTCAAAAGGGTGTTAAACTAACACACTGATAGCTTTCTGGTTACAGATGGTTTCCGTGTGACTCTGTCCAATTTTCCAGCATTCTCCTTTTGTTTCTGTTTTGAGATGGAGTCTTGCTCTGTTGCCCAGGCTGGAGGGCAATGATGTGATCTCAGCCCACTGCAACCTCTGCCTCCCGGGTTCAAGCAGTTCTCCTGCCTCACCCTCCCAAGTAGCTTGGATTACAGGCGCCTGCCACCACGACCGGCTAATTTTTTTGTATTTTTAGTAGAGACAGGGTTTCACCGTGTTGGTCAGCCTGGTCTCGAACTCTCAGGTAATCCATCTGCCTTGGCCTCCCAAATTGCTGGGATTACAGGCATGAGTCCCTGCATCTGGCCTTGTTTTATTTTGACATTAGATATTTTTATAGTGATAAATATTTCAAATAACTTATATAGAATATTTTTAAGTTATGTACAAAATAAATACCAACTACTAGAAACCGATTCCCCATCTCGGTACTAGAATCTACCCTCTTCCTGAGTATCTCTCCTCATCCTTTTAAAAAGTGAATGTGCTATCTCTTCTGTATATTTCCCTAAGCAACATATCATTCAGTTTTGCTGGTTTTGAGCACATTTTCTGGAATTTGTATTTTCCACTCCATTATACTTCTAAGAATTATTCATATTATTACACGTAACAACAGTACATTCATTTCCCCCGTGTAAATTTCATGATGGGAATATGGTACAAATTATTCATTCTGTTGCTAGATACTTGAGTGTTTTCCAGTTTTTGTTATTACAAACAATGCTGCTATGAATTTTCTTATAGGTATTTCCTGGTGTTCATGTTGTAGAGTTCCTCTTGGGTCTCCTAAAACTAGTAGTGGAATTGCTAAATTACAAAATACATGCAGATCCATCTTCATAAGGTAATATCAAATTGTTTTCCAAAGTAAGTTTCGCCAATTTGCAGTCCTACCAGTACTGTATGAGTTCCTGTTGAGCCATACCCTCACCACCTGTGATAAGATCAGACATCTTGATTTTCGGCCAATATACTTTGTGTAAAAGGGTATCACGTTTCTCTAATACCTAGTGAAATTAATTATCTCGGCCAGACTCGGTGGCTCACACCTGTAATCTCAGCACTTTGGGAGGCTGAGGCAGGTGGGTTGCTTGAGCTGAGGCATTTGAAGCAAGCCTGGGCAACATAGTAAAACGCCATCTCTACAAAAAATATAAGAATTAGCCAGGCGTGGTGGTGTGCATGTGTAGTCCCAGCTACTCAGAGTCTGAGGCAGAAGGATCGCTTGAGTCTGGGTTGCTGGAAGCTGTGAGCAGTGAGTGGGCCATTGCACCCCAGCCTGGGTGACAGAGTGAGACCCTGTCTCAAAAAGAAAAGGAATCATTTCTTCCTACACACTGTATTAGTGTCTCAGGGCTGCCATAACAAATTACCACAAGCTGGGTGGCTTAAAATAACACAAATGTATTCTTTCACAGTTCTGGAGGCGAGGAATCCAAAATCAAGGCGTTGGCAGGGCTGTGCTTCCTCTGGCGGCTCTCAGAAGACTCCTCGCCTGCATCTCCAGCTCCTACTGGTCCAGGCGCTCCTGGGCCTGCGGCTGCATACCTCAGTCTCTGCCTCTGCCTGCCCGTGGCCTTCTCCTCCTCGTGTCCCTCCCCGGAATGAGTCTTGTAAGGATGCTTGTCATTTGATTTAGGACCCACCCAAATAATCCAGGATGATCTCCTTTCAAGATTCTTAATTATATCCGAAAAGCCCCTATTCCCACAAAAGGATTCACAGGTTCTGGGGATCAGGACATGTCCCTATGTTTTTGGTGGTCACCATTCAACCCACTGCAGGTACAATTCCTATTCATATTTCCTCTTCCTGAAATATAGGTTCATGATTTTGTCCATTTTTCTATCCAATCTTTGCCTGTTTTTCTTTTTTTTGAAATAGAGTCTTGCTCTATATTGCCCAGGAAGGAGTACAGTGGCGCGATCTTGGCTCACTGCAATCTCTGCCTCCTGGGTTCAAGCAAATCTCCTGCCTCAGCCTCTGGAGTAGCTGGGATTACAGGCACCTGGCACCATGCTCAGCTCATTTTTGTTTTTAGTAGAGATGGGGTTTCGCCATATCGTCCAGGCTGGTCCCGAACTCCCGACCTCAGGTGATCTGCCCGCCGCGGCCTTCCACAGTGTTGGGATTACAGGCGTGAGCCACAGCACCCGGCCCTATTTTTCTTTATCTTTTCTTCTTTCTGTTTCTTTTGCTGCTACCAGGCCCCGAACAGCAAGTTTCACCTGGCACAGGACCTATTTTTCTATTTAGTCTTTCTTTATATTACAGACAGTCATCTTTGAATCCAACGTACTTATTAAATGAATATTCTCCCAGTCTGTATGTTTTTACATTTTAATGGTGTCTTTTGATAAACAGAGGTTCTTAATTTTTATGTAATTTGTCAATCTTTTCTTTCATTTTAAAGACATTTTGTGTTTTACATAGTAAGCTCTTCCACAGTCCCAAATATATTATTTTCTTCCGTTTTCTTCTAAATCATTTGGCAATTGGCCTTACAGCTTTCATCTTTAATTCATCAAGAAAATGTTTTTGTTTATCGTGTGCAGTAATGATGCAATGTTTCTTTTTTACCTGAATAGAGATAACCTATGCCCTCATCCTGCCTTGATGAATGTCTGGAGCAGCTGTAGTTATCCTGTAGTAACGTGACTGCAAGCTTGAGAACAGAGCCATGACTTGACCTGAGTGAGGGATGGGAAACCCTCAACGCTGAAGTGACCGTTAGCTTTATTACAGAGCACAATTCAACACAGATCACTGTAATCTCAGTGCTTTGGGGGGCCGAGGGGACGGATCACCTGAGGTCAGGAATTCAAGACCAGTCTGGCCAACACGGTGAAACCCTGTCTCTATAAAAATACAAAAACTAGCCAGGCGTGGTGGCGTGTGCCTGTAATCTCAGCTACTTGGGAGGCTGAGGCAGGAGAATCTCTTGAACTCGGGAGGCGGAGGTTGCAGTGAGCTGAGATCACAACACTGCACTCCAGCTTCCCTCTGTCTCAGAAAAAAACAAGAAAAAAGAAAGAATAAGCAAATGTAGATCAACCTCCCTACTCTGCTTACCGAATGAAATACATACTATCCCAGAAGACCTAATACAATTTTGCATATACTGAAGTCTATCTCTAGTCGTTTAACTGTAATCACAAGTAACTTAGTGCCACTCACTGCATTTTATGTTGCATGTTTACCACATGACATCGTTGAATAGAGTGTTGCCAATAAGCCCTCAGGTTTTAAATCGTTCTCATCCACCAGGTGGATGAATCAGAGTGCCTGGTGTGGTTAAGGAAACTGTGGGCACGGCTGCATGGCATGCCTCTTCAATTAATCATGCAAATTACCCAGTTAGGTGCGACAGTCCACTGGGCCCATACTTTCATGTCTGATAAATTGAACATGTACACACAAAGAGAAATCTGAGGTCTCAGAAAACCCAGTTTTACAAAATGCATTGTTCTTTTTTAACAAGGAAGGAAACAATTGTTCAATGTAAGTGAATCCATCACTTCTGGACCTCATAAATAACACAAGTCTTCCTTTAGAAAAGTCACAATGGGAGGAGAATACATGCCCACAGCTGTATGTACTGTATTCTCACTGACCAGATTTTGCCAGTCATTTGCTGGCTTACAGAGTCTCTGGACATGCTCTGTCCAAAAGGGTAGGCGTTAGCCACATATAACTATTTAAATTTAAATGAACCAAAATTAAAAATTAGAAATTCAGTTCCTTGTTTTGCACTAGCCATATGTTAGGTACTCAGTAATGCCGTGCAGGGCAGCATAGATGAACATTCCCATCATCACATAGAGACTTTGGATAGAACTATTCTATACACTTTCTTCCAGTCTATGCACAGGGTTCTCACATTCATGGCACTCCTTAATGGTTTATAAAGCGTTTTCTCATCCTCATAACATCATTGGTAGAAAGCCAATAATATTTTATTAATAGCCAATAATAATTTATTCCAAATTTCTTTATCAATTGCTGAGTAGCAGATTCCTTCAAAACTTAGCAATGTAAACAACAAACATGTTAACTCACATCATTTCTGATGGTCAGGGGTCTGGGCACGGGCCGCTGGGTGATGTGGCTCAGGGTCCCTTGTGAGGGTGCAAGTAAAAATGTCTGTTGGGGCTGCAGTCATCTGAAGGTACAGCTGGCGCTGGGGACCCACTTTCTAGCTCACTCATGTGGCTGTTGGAAGAAGGCTTCCTTTCCTCATCATGTGGGCTTCTGGCTTTCCCCAGAGTGAATAACCAGACACAGTGAGAGGGAGAGTGAGGAGAGACCTGTGTCTTCTATAATTGCTGTGGCTTGAATGTGTCCCTCAAAGCTCAGGTGTTGAAAACATGATCCCCAGTATGGTAGTGTAGGAGGTGGGGCCTAGGGGGAGGCCTTTGGCCACGGAGGCATCACCCCCATGAACAGATGAATGCTGTTATGGAGGGAGTGGGTTCCTTACAAAAAGACAGGTTCAGTCTCCTCTTGTTCTCTCTTCTCTTCTCTCACCCTCTCACCTTCCACCATAAAATGCTGATGAAGAGAATGCCCTTGCCAGATGCTAGCCCCTCAGTCTTGGACTTCCCAGCCTCCGAGAGTGTGAGCCAATCAATTTCTGTTCATTGTAAATTATCCAGTCTGTGGTATTCAATTACAGCAGCATGAAATGGACTTAGACAATAACCTAATCTCAGAAGTGACATCTGTCCTTTCTTTATTACTCTATTACACAGACCCGGGAGGGTGGGGGTAAGAGATGGGGGAGGCGACACCAAAGTGTGAGGATCAGGAGTTAGGATCGCTGAGGCTCAGCTTAGCCTCTCGGCTAATCACATTTTAGCTAATCCCATTGCCACTTAAGAAGCCAAGTAATTTGCGGAGTTTACACAGCCCATAAATGTTAGTGGCAGAAGCCTAACCTCAATCCTCTCACTTTTCACTCCTTTTCTCCACAGCACTCTGCCTTTACCCCATCTAGGTACCACCCCAACCTCCGCAAACAATTTGGCTTTCTAATAAACTGATGACACAGACGGATAAAGTTAACCTGCAAATGTTACAGGGAAGATTCAAAAGGTCTCAGAAGCTTGATTAATAACGAATGTCCCTCTCCTTTCATTGCCTTTTCAGGAAAAAATAATTACAAGGGAGTAGAAAAAACAGAAAGACCTTGCCAGTGACAAAGACTTTCTCCTGAACCCGACTTTAGTTGGCCTCGTCCAAGCCCCCCAGGCGGTGACCTTGGTGTCGGCCCTTGTTGCGTCTGCACTGCCCACCTGCAGCAAGAATCCTGTGAGTCACTTTAAGTGGAATCCCCTCACTCCTGATGCACGATCGTAGTTGTTTTTCATCCATGGACCCTCCCTACTTTGTTCCCTGGCCATAAGTCCCCAGTTCTCCTGGTTGTGTTTGGAGTTGAGCTTAATCTCTCTCCCCACCGCAAGACGCAGCTGCAGTGCCCTACCGCGGTCTCAGTAGGACTGAACTGAGCCTGCCTTCCCATTTTCACTCGATTTTGGAACAAATGTTCAGCAGACGGAAAAAAATAAGGGAAATGTTGCTACATGTTCTTGGTCTTTCACACACCTATCCACACAGAAGAGGAAATCTTTCACAAGTCGTTACATAGAAAAGGACGGGGTGAGGGCGGGGGCAAACGATGTTCCTTCCTAAACATGCAAGGTGACGGAGCCCACTTCAAGAATCTTATCCTTAACACAAGTCTTAATTTGTTTCAAATGATTTTATTTCAAATAAAGGACAAAGTGTGAACAGAGTGGACCGTATCACCCAATACAAGCTGACTTCGCTTTTTGGCTTGGAATTTGATATTGACCGTTAGAGGTACGAAGAAATTCAAATTCCAAATGTTCATAGAATTGATGACAGTGGGGGGTGCTTCCAGCTGACTAGTTTGTCCTCTGGTAAGTATTGGATATCTGGATTTGGTTAATAATCACCGTAGAGTCTAAAACATTATTCTGGGACTATAAAAAATTGGAAAATATACTAGAAAGGTTTCCGGTACTTGAGGAAAGAGCAGTAGTAGTGGAGAAAAACCATTTGGTTGAACAAATAAAATTTCATGTTCTTATTTTTGTCTGCCATGATGGCAGAACAATAGTCTGCGAGACTGAATAATTTTGCATCTAAAAACCTCTTTCTCACGGCTATAGACTGAATCTTTCTTCCGTCTCCCAATTCGTGTGTTGAAGCCCTAACCCTCAATGTGACTGCATTTCGAAACTGGGCCTTTAAGAAGGCAATTGAGGTTAAGTGAGGTCATAAGGTAGGGCCCTAACCCAACAGGACTGGTATCCTCCTAAGGAAGACACCAGAGCTTGCTCTGTCTGCATGCACAGAGCAAGGCCATGTAGGATATAGAGAGAACGTGTCACCTACAAAGCGGAAAAGAGGTCACACCAGAAACGGCACTGTGGGCACCTTGGTCTTGGCTCCTAGACCTCAGAAACATGAGAAAATACATTTCTGTTCTTTAAGCCACCCATTCGATGGCATTTTGTTATGGCAGCCTAAGCAGGTTAGTATACTCACCATGAAGAGAAAGCTTCCAGAATCCTTCAATCTTATCGTTGGAGTTGGGCCCAGTTTCTGTTGGCCAAGGAGCTGAAGTATATAAATTTATTTTTTCTTTAAAATAATTCCCAGGATTTTTTTATTTTTTATTTTTGAGACAGAGTGTTGCTGTATCACCAGGCTGGAGGGCAGTGGCGCGATCCCGGCTCACTGCAACTTCCGTTTTCTGGTTTCAGGCGATTCTCCTGCCTCAGCCTCCCGAGTAGCTGGGACTACAGGCACGCACCACCACGCCCGGCCAACTTTTTGTATTTTGAGTAGAGACGGGGTTTCACCATGTTGGCCAGGATGGTCTCGATCTCTTGACCTCATGATCCACCCGCCTCGGCCTCCCAAAGTGCTGGGGTTACAGGCGTGAGCCACTGTGCCCGGCTATAATTCCCAGGATCTTTTAAAAGGGGTTGCTTAGTTGAAACAGATGATGTCAACTGCAAGTAATGCTAATCCCAACACTACTCAGATTAAATAATATGGAAACTTTCATTCTCCCATTAAAGAAAAAAAAAAGTTCTTTGGTTAGCACAGTTCATTCAATGTCATCAAGGACGTTCACCTGCCTTCCTTGGTTTAGGCCTCAACCTCACTAATTGAGATAACTGTTGTAGTCCCAGTCATGACATCCTTATTTTTGTCTGCCGTTATGCTAGAACAATAGACGGCAAGACTGAATCATTCTGTATCTAAAAACTTCTTTCTCTGATAATCAATCTCTCTTGTGGTTCTTTCTTAGGAGGGAAGAAGTTTTTTTTTTTTCCAGAAGCCTCCAAGAAACTTCCTCTATCTCACTGACTACCCTTGATCAATATGCCCATGACAAGAAATCTAGAACTACCCTGATGGGTTTAGATAGATGGTCTGTTAGGGAATTGATGTTGGGAATATATCACCATACCTCATTAAAGTTTCTACATTAGATCAGCTTTTGAGACGAAAAACTTCTACCGGGAAAAGGGATGACATTTAGTAGTAAAAAAGTATAGATAGAGGAAATATTCCAAGGGTAAAATTACTAGTTGTCATGTGTAAAGCATAAATGGAGAGAAAGAAGAATTGGAGAGAGAAAAAATAACAAAACGCTAGTGGTTCTGGACCCGGAGAGAGAAGAACGAGGTCTGAATTGAAATGCTGACCATGCAATCATGTGACATCGTCCTTGTCAGAATTCATTGAGACTCATTGGTGTGTATTTTTCTGCTATTCAGCCTAAACAAGTTAAAAGCCAGACTACAATTTTTGAATTGAAAAGCAATGTGTCTAAGAGTATGCATATATATATATATGAAAATATGTAATCCAAACAAATAATGGATGTATTTTATGTATGTATTTGTAAACACAATCACTGATGCTCTCACTCTGATTAAAGGACCTACTTTTACAAAATTACCCACATTCGTAGCTGCAACAAGACAGCATTTTCCTGCAGTTATTTGACAGTTTTTTGATCCCCTCCTAGGCCAGTTCTTAAACCACAAGATTGCTGACGTTTCATGTAAAATTGTGGTGGTTCCTGAGGTGTGCAAATGCGGAGCAGGCAATGAGGAGCTAGCGCACTATAGCAGACAGGAGTGTTAGCTTTGGAGGCAGCCATCCTTGGGTTTCAGTCTGAAAGGTGATCCAGTGTATTATTTAAACTACCTCAAACCTCAGTTTTCATCTGTAAAATGGGAGTAGGGTATTAATTGCTAATGCTTCCCAGGACTGTATAAGAACGACATGAGATATGCATATAAAGAAGTTGGAACCAAGTCCAGAGTGTAACTGCCAGTAAGTACATGTGACTATTGGTTCTACAAAGCTTCATAGCTGAGACGGGAGTGGCGGGGGGAGATATAGTAGGTAAATTTGGGGAGAATAATGATACTGTAGTCACAATTTGTCGTCTTCTTTTTTTTGTGTGTGAGACAAAGTTTCACTCTTCTTGCCTAGGCTAGAGTGCAGTGGTGCAATCTCGGCTCACTGCAACCTCCGCCTGCTGGGTTCAAGTGATTCTCCTGCCTCAGCCTCCTGAGTAGCTGGGATTACAGGTGCTCACCACCACACCCAGCTAATTTTTGTATTTTTAGTAGAGACAGTGTTTTGCCATGTTGGCCAGGCTCGTCATGAACTCCTGACCTGAGGTGATCCACCTGCCTCGGCCTCCCAAAGTGCTGGGATTACAAGTGTGAGCCACTGTGCCCGGTCACAATTATTCTTTACTGGTATCTCTCACAACCAGTGAGGTAGATTTTTTGTTGTGTCCATTTTAGAGATCTATGTTTTTTGTTTTTGTTTTTTTTTTTTTTTGAAACGGAGTCTTGCTCAGTCACCAGGCTGGAATGCGGTGGCATGATTTTGGCTCACTGCAACCTCTGCTTCCTGGATTCAAGTGATTCTCCTGCCTTAGCCTCTGGAGTAGCTGGGATTACAGGTGCGTGCCACCACGCCTGTCTAATGTTTTGTATTTTTAGTAGATATGGGGTTTCACCGTACTAGCCAGGATGGTCTCCATCTCCTGACTTTGTGATCCGCCCACTTTGGCCTTCCAAAGTACTGGGATTACAGGCTTCAGCCACCTTGCCCGGCCAGAGATCTACCTTTATAGAGGAAAGTGAGGCTCCCAAAATTCAGTAATAACCAAATAAATTCAAACTGCACGTGTCAAAGACAAGATTCAAAACACGTCTTCTAACTTTGTCTAATGCTCTTTCTACTTTGTATTCTGTTGAGAAAGTGCCTGAACCATCAGTTGCTGGACGATTTGTTGCTCAGTGCTGTTGCTCACTGCCCAAAAAGTTACACCCAGAATCCTTCACTTACTGAGCTGGGAAAGCATCACAAAAATTATATTTATCTTGCAACATATGTTCCCAAACTACTTGCGGATGTTTATCTTATATTTGAGGGACAGAATGTCTACAGCCACCCTACTCCACTATGTATTTGTCTTTAAAATGAAAGTATACTTTGTACCTATTTTTTTTTAATGGTTAGTCATTAGTAGGAGATTTGTAATACCTCCAAATATTTTCCCAAGTGACTGGTTATGGCATCGGAAATTTCATCATTGGAATAAAATTTTATCGTTTTAAGTGTAGCTTTGCCAGGCACCATGGCTCACACCTGTAATCCCAGCTCTTAGGAAGGCAGAGGCAGGAAGATAGCTTGAGCCCAGGAGTTCGAGACCTGCCTAGGCAATATAGTGAGACCCCATTCTCCACAAAAAGGAAAAAAAAAAAGAGTGTAGCTTTAAGAGAGCCCTTGCTATATAGGCTGAGTGTGATGGCTCACTCCTGTAATCCCAGCACTTTGGGAGGCTAAGGCGGGTGGATCATCTGAGGTCAGGAGTTTGAGACCAGCCTGGCCAACATGGTGAAACCCCATCTCTACTAAAAATGCAAAAATTCGCTGGGCGTGGTGGCAGGCGCTTGTAATCCCAGCTCCTCAGGAGGCTGAGGCAGGAGAATGGCTTGAACTGGGGACGCGGAGGTTTCAGTGAGCTGAGATCACGCCACTGCACTCCAGCCTGAAGGACAAGAGTGAGACTTCGTCTCAAAAAAAAAAAAAAAAGAAACCCCTTGCTATAATGCCCTAGGAAGCAATGAAGGTTATTATTATAACATACTCCTACCCATAGTTAACCAGCACTGATTCTGATCGGATTAACTAGGTGTCCGATGTTCTAATGGCTCCCTCTGAGAGTACAAGCCGATTCTGGAGAAGAGCTATATTTGAATGCAAAGGGTAAAATAATTCCAAGGCATCAGGGAGGATGGAGAGGGCTGACACTTCTTCTCACCTCCAGGAAGGGGAGGTCACAATGGGTATGCCAGCAGAGGAGAAAGAAGCAGCAGAGGAGAAAGGAGTGAAAGGAACACACCGGGGGTGGGAAGCCAGGAGTCAGTCAAGCCTGCTTACAAGTACTGGGTCCTAGGGCTATTCCTGAAAATGACTGAGAATTGTTTCTTGCTTTAAATCTATGATCTCCTCTGGTTTTATTACTCAGCAAAGACAGAAAACAACTAAAATGCCATGTTAATATTTCTTAATCCCTAAACCCTCATTAAATCTTGAGTCTTACATACTTTCACCCTGCATGTTGTTGGTACTTGATAAATATTTGCTGAAAGAATGAATCCTTCCATGATTCTGGGTCCTCCCTTATACTTCAGAAATGACTTAGTATTGGTCACATTGTAATTTTAATACTTGATGTAGCCTTCCATAAAATAGCAGCGTATTTAAAGGTCTATACCAAGGTGTCCAGTAGAACTGTCATGATGAAAATGTTCTTTGATCTGCTCTGATCAATACAAATACAGTAGTCTCTAGCCAGACGTGGGTCATTGAAAGTTGGAATGTAGCTAGCGAGACTAAGGAACTCATTTTAATTTAGTTTAAATGAAGGTACCTACATGTGGCCAGTGGCTACATACTGCATTAGACAGCACAGCTCTAGAGGTTTTGTTAAAAGTTTTCTGTCCACCTCACTTTGAAACTAGCTATTTTGATTAATATCATCGTTATTCATAAGTTCCTATTATTTGTGATTTTTATCTTTTTGAATAGAAATAATTTGGTTTATGACAACTTTAAAGTTAGTATAGCAAACCAAATGGACTTGAACCAGAAGCCTCTTGGGGTGAATTTACTGTGAATCATTTCAAGGATGTGCAATATGTGGTCTATTTCTAATTTCAGCTATTGACACAAAAGGAGTGAACCTGTGTATTTGAAACGGCGAAGCAGGGGAAGTCCGCTGGGCACTGACAGGCTGGCCTCTCAAGCTAGCCTCCTTCCTCCTCAGGAATCTGGCACCTCCAGCTGCCCCTGGGGTCTGCAGGAGCTCCAAAATCCCTTCCCATACCCCTCCGTGTCCTAACTCCCTAGACCCTCTCCTCTCTTCCAAATCAAAAGGTACCTTGAGGGGGAGGCTTAGGCAGGAGGCTCTCTTGAGCTCAGGAGACCTGACTTGAGGAGTCTTGAGACCTGGGAGAACCTCGAATCAGTGGTGACGATGCTGATTTTATGGATTAAAACCTGAGACATAGCGAAGAAGGGAGCAGGGGAGGGCAAGAAAACTAATATTGTTTAAGTACCTACTATGTGCTTGCCAGACACTTCATATGACGCTCAGTAAAAATGCTGTACCTGCATGAATAACTTATCTCCCTGGCAAATAGAGTTCAGTACTTTTTTTTTTTTGAATGGATAAACACTTGAATACATTTTTCCCACATAAAGCAGATACTACTCCTATATCACAGATGAGGACACTGGCATTTAGAGAAGTTATGACTTCAGGGCTCAACACACACAACACTCCAGTCCTAATCTTGTTCTCTCCTTACTGTTTAGCTCCCTGCCCAGTTTCCTCTGTCCTCAGGATTTTGCTTTTGACCTCTGAAAACGAACCACCAGCTAAACTGATCAACGTATTTATACCAATGGATACGGACAGAACGGCCGCCCCAAACCCCCTTTTGCAGGGATCTTGAATTTTAATGACAATCTTCTGGGGATAGTGTCAACTCACAGAAATGGCTCCCTCGGAATTTCACGCTGTTCAGGAGATATTTTATTTGGGTACTTCGGTGGCATTAAAAATATATTCCACAGCAGATATTTTCCTGGAGGCTGGACACTTACACGGAGAGGACGCATTCTTTATAAACTAAGGCTCAAGAGTCTTTGCATTTATCTAAGTAGACACTATCTCGAGGGGGAGACAGTGATTTGTGTATGAGCCCTGATCACCGCGGATGATTTGTAAGACACCTTAGGAACTGGCTCCTCCCCTATCCTTTCGCCCCCCTCCCCTCAGAACCTTATAAGCTTCCGAGTGCGGGCAAGACAAGAGGAGCACTGGGAAAGAATCTGACAGTAAAAACACAGCCCCGTGATTTTCAACACAAAGACCACGAAGCGCATAATGAAGTCGTGAAAAAACACCGCATCCAGAAGTTACAGGGCCACAGGGTACAAGCCGTCCAGGCCGTTCGGCAGAGACCGTTTCTGTTTCCGCTCAGCGAAAATCTGGCAGGCGACCCGCCGCGAGGAATCCCAGCTGCAGAAGAGGAAGAGCATCACCTGCAGTCCGCGGCGTGGGAAACGCCGCCGGGCGCTCCGCGAGCCGGGGAGGTGCGCGCGGCGGGGCCCCGGCGGCTCGGGCGCTGAGTGCGAGGAACGCGTGCGCTCGCCGGCGCCGGGGAGTCGCGGCCGAAGGAGGAGGGCAGGCGTTTCCCCCGCGCCGCGGCTGCCGCCAGCCGGAGACGGCAGAGGCCAGGGACCCCCCGCAGCCTCCGCGCCCGAGGCCTCCGCGACTGCCCGGGCCGCGCGCGCAGCCGGAGAATCCCGTCCGCGCCCGGGGCGGGGGGCGAGGCGGGGCGCTGACGTCACCTCCCCTCCCCCGCCGCCGCCGGGAGGGAGGGAGCGGGGAAAGGGGCGGCGAGTCGCCGCAGCCGCAACTCCTCCACTCGGCGGCTGGCTGCCCGGGCGCGTCCCGACAAACTTGGCCGCTCCCGGGCCCCCGCGCCGGCCCCGCGCAGTCTCTTCTCGCCTCCGCTCGGCGCTCAAGTTTGCCCGGGTCGGGAGCCTCCGGAGATGCGGCCGCCTGGGTCCCGGCGGCGCGGACGGTGGCACTCGGGGTAGGGACGCGCTGAAGACCCCGGGGAGGCAAAGTTGGAGCTTCACGCCCGGCTCCTAACGCAGATCCACGTCGCGCGGGGGCCGCGGAGCTGCCGGGGACTTCAGAGCCCAGCGCTGAGGACTCGGCCAGACCGGTGAGTTCTTTGTTCGAATCCTGCGTGGCCTTTGGCATTGAAGTTTAAACGTGAACGGTACTACGTGGGGTGTGTGGCTCCAGGCGAGTGTCGGGAGCGTGTGCGTCCTGCGGGCTCTCCGCTCGCGGAGCCTCGCGTCCCTCTGAAAGATTCGTACGCATAGCTTTAGGAATTCGTAACATGCATCCAGAGCACTGTTGAGAAGAACTTGAGGAGCGATGCTGTTTGTGCATTATTTTGAACGTAACTTATTATAGCAATGGTGCCCGGGGAGGGTGCATCGGGGCCGCGAGATCTGCAGGGGCGCAGCGCCCTCTAGTCCGGGCACCTGGCGCGGCGCGCTCCTTGCTGGGTTCTGCGCGGAGGCGAACCTGGACCTCCCCGGCGCTCGGCGACGTGGGCGCTTGCTCACCCTCGCCTTCACTGGTAACCCGCCCTGGCCCCTTCTTTATATGATTTACGAAAATCAGCTTGGGAGGACTGGATGCAGGGGCCGTGCTGGAGGAAAGCGTTTTGTTTTGGGAACCGTTCCCCCAAGCCCCTCCTTAATTTCCCCGAGCCTTCGGGGACCGGGTTTTTAGGGAGGGTCGATTATTTAAAGAACAGATGTGTAAGTTGAACCACATTTCTCTCTCATTGGAAAATAATTCGATGGTAGATAGCTAATACGCACGTCCCTTTCGCTCTGTTGGCGCTTACGGATCGGTAGCGTCGTGGCAGAGCCGAACTCTGAAATCTCCATCCCTGGCTCTCGGCGGCGCCTGCGGCGACGAAGTGCAACTTCTTTCAGGCAGTTAGATTTCTCAGGGGGGCTGGAAAATCGGGATTCCCAAACAGATGTAAAACATCTAGTAAGCCCTAGTAACCGTTATTATTTATTAAGGAATGCTAATTTTCTCCAGGAATTCTTTTGTGCCATTTTAAAAAATCCCGTGCTTTTATGTCAGGGAACGGTATCTTTGTACTTTTTACTGTTTTTCTTTCCCTTTTTAGCACCACTCCTGCTCCCTCGCTCCCAGGAAACGGCTCGAGTTCCCGTGTGGTTGGGTTTTGCTGAGAGTTAGAAATCCGCAAACGGCAAAAGCAGGTTGGGCTTGGAGATCAGGTCACCACCCACTTTCGAGGTGTTCCATGTATGAAATTGACCTGTAACTCCAGAAGCACTTGCAGCAATGATGGCCGTGGCAAACACGTCTTTGGATGATGGTGTTCGTGTTTGCTGGATGTGTGAATCGGTGTGTATTCTAACTGGTGGGCAGGGAATATAATACAGGACCACCAACCGGCACACTCATCCTGCAGGCATTATTTTTCCTTCCCAGCCATCACCTGCTACAAACCTTTTTTTCCCCCAATCACCTTTAAGATGGCTTAAAAGGTGACTGCGTTAACTTTGAACCAAAGAAATTCCCCCTTTCACACTTGACTGCCGTTCTCCCCGCCAAGCTCCCTCCACGGGTCCCAGGGAAATCGGATCTCTTTGTCTTCCCAGTGTTAAAATGTCTGAGTCCCACCAACTTTCCGAGGTCAAGTCCGCCCTCTAGTCCGGGCTGCGTCCAGCGCCTGGAGCCCTCCGGGCTTTGGCCGAGCCCGCCGCTGGAGCTCTGCCCGCGCCGGGGATGGGCTCCACGCCCGAGACGCGCCGGCTGGGCGCCCGGCGCGGGGAGTTCTCGGAGCGGGCGTCTGGGCGCCGGGGCTTCCCCTCTGCCTAGGAACGTGCAGTTGTCGGCCTGGGGTCAAGCTTTGCAGGTCCCTGGGGCCGACTCCCGGGCTAAGAAGCCCGCGGGACGCGGCGGGGGCCTTTTGTCCCGCAGGCCTGGACGCCGGGGGTGTCCGCGCGGGAGGCCGGCGCTTGCAGCCGGCGGCGGGGAGGGCCTGGGGTCTAACTTGGCACGAAAAGGTCGCGGGGGAAGCGTTTCCATTTTCTGGGGACTCCGTGTGGATGGAAGGAGGAAGCAGAGGCCGACCTGGCTGCATTCCTTTGGAGACCTGGAGGGCGGCTTCAGCCCACCAAACGGCGCGGACCCGGAACCGCGCCATTCAAACGCAGATTCGGGGACTCCTCGAGGGCTCCAAAGCCGAAGGGCTGCCTCTGCGAAGCCTTCTCTTTAGGCCCCAGCTTTTTTTTTTTTTTTTTTTTTTTTTTTGAGCTTAGCTAACGTTTCCCTTTCCTGGCGGGCGCATTCCCCTGTTCCTTGCACGGCGCCTGTGGCTGGCGGTGACTAACCTCGGCCGCTCACGCCTCGCCCTGCCCCTCCGCGCCGCGCGAGACCACCCCGGGCGCCCTCTAGTCTCCCAGCTCGGAGCTGGCGTTCGCAGGGACTGGGCTCTTTGGTCGCGGGCGGGGCAGCGTGGCCGGACCCGCGGGCCCCGAACCGGCTGCGGGGGAAAGTCGGCTCGAGTTTCCGCGCCCGAGAAACGAGCGCCGGCGCCGGCGGGCGTGGCCGGGGCGGAGGGATCCGGCCGCGGGGAGCGTGAGGCGCCGGCGCCGAGCTGGACGGCCGGGAGCGGGCGCGGGGAGCCGGGAGCGGGACGCGGGTTGCGGGGCGCGGGGCGCAGGCACCATGCGGACGCGCGGCCTGGGCGAGGTTCCCGGCAGGCCCAGTTCCCACTCGGGGGCGCGCTGAGACGGCGGGTGAGCGCCCCGAAAACGCTGTCGCCACTTGGGGCCAACTTTGGGTGAGTTAGGCGGGGCGCGGGCCGACGGGCGGGAGGCGAGGCGCGCTGCGCGCTGCGATGCCGGATCCGTGGGTGCCCGCCCGCCGGGTCCCCGGTTCGGGCCCTGGCGCTCCCGAAAACGGATGAGCGCGCGAGCTCCGGGAGGTGGCGTGATTCGGTCCTTCCACTTGCGGAGTTCGGCGCTGGCGGGGGGTCCCGGCGGCGGAGCGGGAGGAGGCGGCCGCGCGAGGCTGATGCGGAGCCATTGCTGGGGTCCCATCTTGCTGGCGCGCCGCCTTCCCTCCGGGAGCTCGCCGGGCCGCGGCGGCCTCGCGGTCTCCTGGCGCATCCCGCCGTCCGCGAAGGACCTGTCGCTGAGCGTTGCACGCGGGAGGCCCGCGCGGAGGCCCTGGGTCTCGGGGTCCCTGGGTGTTTGCGCCCTGCAGGAGCGCTGCCCCGCAGTGCAGAAGCAACCGGTGGACTGCGGGTGAAGGGCTGCGAACATCTGCACAGTGTGCGGTTTGTCAGTGTTTTCTGTCTCCTCTGGAGGAGAAACTTTTAAGATCTTTTCAAAAGACAGAGGTTTTGGTTCTTCATTGCCTTAAACAAAACCCCAAAACCTTGGCGCTGTCTTTTAGAGAGCCAACTTGCTGTTGTGTGTGAGATTTTTTTGTTCCCACTGATGTGAATTTCAAGACTCTGGAAACAAGGACGCATTGTATGAGTTAGGAAAGTAAACTCATAAATATTTTCTATGCAGTTAAGTTTTTTTTTTTTTTTTTTTTTCGTGTGTCTGAACTGTGGTTTCATTAAGTGGCTTTTGTTAAGCAATTCCCGGGTGCCTGATAGAGGCGATTTTTTTTTTTAACTGGATATTTACAGTGACTATTAGTATGAGAAAAGATTGAAAAGAAAATGACCTTCAGTTATTCATTTCTTTTTCAGAAGCAGATTCTTAATGCTTCATATATTCAGATACAGGTTTCGATAGTTTAAGAAGGTGTCTGTGTGTGAGAATTAGGTAATGGTGGTGTTTTTCACCCTGTCCTTAATGAGTTCGGTTATGCTGTCCGACACATCTAGTTGTTACAGGGACTTTGAAAAGGTGTTTCTCCACTTGATAGTTAATTGTGATACTTGTCTTTGCCTTTGTGTCCTGGGAGGACAGCTCTGATTCCACAATTAGAATTATTCCTGTGTATTTAAGATGTAAAAATACTGAAAACATTATGTAATTTTTTAAAACAACAATTGGTATAAGCCTTGAGTGATGCTAAACGTGACCTTTAACAAGCTCCGGGTAAGGTTTGATTTGGATGAGGTTTCCATTTGTATACCCCTTTTTTTGAAAAATGTACACGTTAAATGAGCCAAATTCTTTGGTACTCTGAAAAGAAGTGAGGTTGTTAGAGGACTTTATACAATCATTTTGGGTTGCCTGTATGTTCGTTTGTCTCTTTTAATTAGTCACTGGAAGTAGCATCTCTGTTGGGTTCTCATCATGTTAGCAGATCATTTAAATCCATGATCTGGTCAGTTGCCTAAAGAGAATCTTTAAAAATTATGCACAAACTAATTCTGCTTTCATTGCCTTGACCATCCTCTACCTTTCCAGTGCCTTTACACTTCGCTTTGAGGCCCCTTAGAAGCAGACGTTTCTTTGAATGTCGGTGGTGGGTAGGATCTTAGAGATTATGTTTTAATGCTTTACCCACTTGCTTTTCACCCAAGTTTGGCTGATTTTACGTAGAATCAATAAGCCACATCAAATTAGTACATTATTATTGTATTAAATTCTGTCTCAGTGGCATAATTTGTAGCCTGAAGGACCTGATTTAACAGCAGGGAGCCAGAAGGCTAGATGTGCTGTTTCATCTTTATGAGTAGGGATTCCAGTAGATACGTGTTCTTTTGACCAAATTATATAGAAGTTGAAGCCAAACTCTTATCTTTTGGTCTCACTTAATTGTTCAATTTGCAAGTGTTCATTTATCCTTAAAACACTAGAGAGGAGTTTTTGAAATGAGTGATATAGGTCAGTTAAGATCAGGAAGTTGCCATATCTGAGGGAAACTTTTCATTTCAAAAATATATTCTGATGAAGAATCCGCATATTTCACTTTTTCAAGTTTTTAAAATCGTCTTTCTTTTTTTGTAAGTCCCAGATTTAAATACATTGCCTGAATTCTTACTATTCTGAGTGTTCGTTATGTATGTGAAGACAAGTCTGTGAAGTAGTAATAATAAAGTCTTCTATACACTGCTTAGGAAAATCAGTCATTATTTAATCTACATCCTTCATAGAATATTAAAGGTAGAGCTTCACGATAATCTGCAGCACAGACACTGATCTGGCATCATCTGTAGCCAATTTCCAAGCAGTGTAAGGTGGGTGGTGACTTCTTTCTGAGCTGCTGGAAATGAGCTCTCTACAGAGCAGCTATCTGCAGTGTTGTTACTGGCGTCGTGGTTGTGCTTGGGTTTTCTGTTAATTTGAGAAGGAAGCATGTTTTATTTTCCTATGTTATCCCTCTCTATATGTTCTCCCCTACACAGTCTTGCCTCCCATTCCCCGCTCTTAATCCTTCATTCTTCTGTCCACTTACCAGTCAAACAACAGTGGACCTCCTCTGCGTCAAACATCGGGCCAGACACAACATCTAGTGCTGAACAAATCATGTTTCCTGCCCTCAAGCAGCTTATAGTCCAGTGAAGGAGAAGACAAGTGAACAGTCTCTTATAGACCGGTGTGATAAGAGATCCATTCAGGTCAAGGTAGTCCATGGCAGCACCTCAGTGAGCTGGGGAATCTGGGGCAGGTGGATTTAGGATAAGGTGAGTTCTGAAGGAAGCCTGACTTGGAGGGGAGCAATTCAAGCAGAGGAAATGATGTGTGCGAAACAAGTTATAGAAAGCGTAGTGTGGCTTGTGGCGTGATGGGTGGAGAGAAAGTCTGGAGACCTCAGCATACCATGTGATCTTAAGTAAAGGATTAGCTTCTTTCTTCGTCTAGGTAGAACATAGATAATCTTGACTATGACTTAAATCATCTTATTAAAAGGAGGATTATTTTTATGAGGCAGAAGTTAAGGAGAGAGAAGAAGAAGGAAATGTTAAAGAGAAAGGTGAAAATAAATAAGCTGTATGTGAGGAGTGGAGGGCAAGAACAAGAGAAAAGAGTGATGTTTGCATTATCTTTTGGAAGGGACGAGGTGGAGATGTTCCATTGGTTTAGCGCCTGCACCACAGGTGGTGGTATTGGCTCAAGACAGCTCAGTTGCTGGACTGCGGGAAAGTATACCTGTTTGGTTTGAAATAAGCAGTAGTGTTGGGAGCTTAGATTAGGAAGTTAGGTAGAGGTCAGATTGTCAAAGGTCTTTAATACAAGGTTAAGAAGAATATACTTAGCAGGGTAAGGGGAAATACTGAATATTTTCAAACCAGGGAAGCATGTCACACAGAAGTTTGAATAGGTTGCCTAGGTGGGGGACAGAAAGCAGGAATACCAAAAGACTGTGGGAATACTGTGTGTGATCAAATTCGCGTACGAACTAGGTGGTAGCAGCAGAAATGCAAAGGGAACAATTTTGAGAAATTGAGAAAGAAAAAAATGTCAAGTCTGGACAACTTCTGAGACATGAAGGTTTGAGAGGGAGGGGGCTGTAAAGATTTTAGTCTGTCCTTCAGTTTCTCAAATACATGCAGTCCAAAGGATTAGGCAGGTTCCTTGAATTCCCACAGTTGATTAGTGACAGAGCTGGGGCGAGGTTCCACGTTTGACGTTCTCCCAACCTCTGCCTTTGCGTTTGTTTGCAAACTCGGTTGATTTGGGAAGTGGCGAGATTGGAAGATACACTGGAAGAGCTGTTATTTTGCAATGGCGAATGGGTGAAAAGTCTGTTAGTCGTCCCTTGGTATCTAAGGGGGATTTGGGGTTTTAGACTCAAATCTGAGGATGCTCAAGTATCTGATATAAAATGGGGTACAATTTGTATTTTTACTGTTTTATTGTTTGTTTATTTTAAAGATGTTCCCAACCTGGGGTTGGTTGGATCCATGGAGGCAGAACTCTCCTGCAGGGAAGGCCAATCATGTAACTTAGATTTGATGCTATGTCAGGAGGAGTGTTATGAGGCGCTTGAGAGAGGTTAGAGCTGAAATTGCAGATTTGGCGCACGGGTCCTTCATGATTTGAGGCACAGTGGATGAGATCTTTAAGGGTGGTAATAAATGCATGTAGAGGAAGAGTTGGAAGACAGAAGTTTGCAATGCCAGAGTTCTAGGTGAGTCAGTGTAGAGTATAAAAAAGTATTGAAGAGAATCAGGAGGATGTAATTCATTTTTCATAACTATGGATTGCCTCTCTGGTTTTGGAGACTCTGTGACCCTGTGAAGGATCAGGAGTGTTGGGGAGGGGAGTGAGTAGTGTCAGAGGTGACATGAAGTCAAGGAGGATGAGCGCTGAGAAAAGGTCACTGATTTGACGTTAGCTTGTGGTGCCATAACAGCTGTTCTGCTAGAGTGGACTGCAGGACCTCTATGGAGCAGCGCTTAGTGGAGAGGGAGTTCTAAGGAAGTCAGGGTGGTGCTGCAAAACTACTTTTCTTGAACTCTTTGCCAGTATAAGAAAAGAGAAGAATAAGAGTGTTCATTTGAAGGAAGCAAAGGGTTGACTGAAGTTTATTTTTAAAATTTATTTATTCTTTTTGAGATGAAGTCTCACTCTTTGGCCCAGGCTGGAGTGCGGTGGCGCGATCTCAGCTCACTGCAACCTCTGCCTCCTGGGTTCAAGCAGTTCTTCTGCCTCAGCCTCTGGAGTAGCTGGGACTACAGGTGCCCACACCACACCTGGCTAATTTTTGTATTTTTTGTAGAGACAGGGTTTCGCCGTATTGGCCAGGCTGGTTTTGAACTCCTGACCTCAAGTGATCCGCCCTCCTCAGCTTCCCAAAGTGCTGGGATTACAGGGGTGAGCCGCATACTGGCCAAGGTTATTTTTAAATAGGGGAAGAACCTGTGCGTGTGTATGGATTCAGCACTAGGTGTTAGGAGTGGAAGGAGCTGCAGAAGAGGCAGGATTTTATGACATCAGAATATCTTTATTTGCAGTTAGGGTGGGTGGCATCTCTTCTGAGGTGTAAGGAGAGAGAACAGGTGAAGAGAACATTTTAAGGAGAGAAGGGAAGATGAAGGACTTTTCTCCCTGAAGATTTCCGTTTTCTTGCTAAACATGGAACATTCACTTTGCTGGTCCATCATTTACAGAAGGGTTGACCCGAATCTAATTATACAGGGAGCCCAGTTCAACATATAAAATAAAGGCATACCAACTTGGGAGTGGAAGAGGTGGCCAGTGTTGATTACTGGTTACTCTGCCAAAATGTCATTTAAATTACTTCTCTTTGTGGAGAAAAATACATTAGATGTGATGATCTCAACTCACAAGAGGTAAACAGTCTGTTTATTGAGCTTCTCCTTGGGCAAAGTTTGTCCTGGAATGTGGATGAGGAGAAGGTGTTTGTAGGATAAAGAATATATAGAGAGGGGAAAGAAGAGAATAGCACAGAAATGCCTCACCCTGCCAGAAATAGACACACAGCCACGATCACCCGTCCTGTCTTGTAGGTCCCAGTAGCACAGAACAACTAGAACCCGTTATCTTCATGATGCCAGCAGACATGTTTTAGAGGTTCATGTAGATAAGTAGCTTTTATACAGAGGCTACTTAAAAGATAAGACATCTGTTTAACTTTCTTAAGGGCAAGAACACTTCAGGAATCTTATTTTGGATTGATTAAATCACGTCCATGCTGAAGTTTTCTCAAAAAGTCAGATTGTAGTTCCATACTGTCACTGTCAGTAAAGGCCATTCCCAGGGTTAAACTGGAACCAGTTGTTGATCATCAGAAGGCAATATTTAAATGATGTCTTGCTAGAGTTATCAGATCATCCCCAGTCAAAGCTAACAACATGTAAATGGAATAGCAGAAGTAATTAAATGACATAAGCCTGCTGCTCAATTTCTGGGGTCATAGCTTCCCCCGTTCATACTGAAAATCATAAGAAGATGGGTTGAAAAGAATTAGTGTCCATCCAGAAAATATACAGGTTATACTCGTTAGTGTTTCAGTGTAACAATGAAAGCTTTTAAAAGTACTGACGTGACTAGGATAATTGAACTAGAAAAATTGAGTTTTTTTTTTTCCTGTTGTAAATTTTATCTGGAATGTCTGAAATTTTAGAAATTATTTAACATTTTATTTAATATACAGTATTTTTTTTTTTAAAAAATGCCATTTATGCTGGGCAGGGTGGCGCACGCCTGTAATCCCAGCACTTTGGGAGGTGGAAGTAGGTGGATCACTTGCAGCCAGGAGTTCGAGATCAGCCTGGCCAACATGGCAAAACCTGTCCCTACTAAAATAAAAAAATTAGCTGGGCATGGTGGTGCACGCCTGTAGTCCTAGCTACTTGGGAGGCTGAGGCAGGAGAATCACTTCCCGGAAGACAGGGGTTGCTGTGAGCCGAGATCACACCACTGTGCTCCAGTCTGGGTGACAGAGCAAGACTGTCTCACAAAAAAAGGAACTTACAATTCATAATCTCTTGACAAGTTCGTGACATTGCTTTTAAAATGTCTTTGCCTGCCAGGCACAGTGGCTCGTGACTGTAATCCCAGCATTTTGGGAGGTCGAGGCAGGTGGATCACTTGAGCTCAGGAGTTCGAGACCAGCTTGGGCAACATGGTGAAATCCCATCTCTACAAAAATACAAAAAAAATAGCTGGGCATGATGGTTCACCCAGCTACCCTGCAGGCTGAGGTGGGAGGATCACTCGAGCCTGGGAGGTTGGTACTGCGCTGGTACCCTGCACTTCAGCCTGGGAGACACAGCAAGACCCTGTCTCAGGAAGAAAAAATGATTCCGATTTAGGTATCTTTTAAAAATACTTTAAAATATGACACTAAACTGAACTTGAAGTTCTGAATTTCAATAATGAGTTAAATTCTACTGCTGCTTTCACCATGTTGATAGAAAATGAGAGTGGAGAAGAGTGTGGTGAGGAGAGCACAGAGTTCTCAACTTTAATAATTTCGTGTGTTTTTATCGTAACGTGGAATGAAAAGTTTAGTAATGTTCCCCTGTTCCATAAAGGGCTAGGATGACTACTTGTGCTTTTAAGAATTGTGACTTTGCAGTAAATAACGTTATAAACCGTTGTGTTATAAAGACACATGCACACACATGTTCATTGTGGCACTGTGTGCAACAGCAAAGACCGGGAACCAACCCAAATGCCCATCAGTGATAGACTGGATAAAGAAAATGTGGCACATATATACCATGGAATACTATGCAGCCATAAAAAAGAATGAATTCATGTCCTTTGTAGGGACATGGATGAATCTGGAAACCATCATTCTCAGCAAACTGACACAAGAACAGAAAACCAAACACCACATGTTCTCACTCATAGGTGGGTGTTGAACAATGAGAACACATGGACACAGGGAGGGGAGCATCACACACT